>OOFB01007356.1:0-10651 GCA_900323305.1 Trachyrincus murrayi | reverse complement strand
CATTTTGAATTGAATCAGCCCCATTTTAAATTTGGTCCCCAGAATGACTGGACCCTACACCTCTGTTATGCAACCAGCCACTTTGTTTTGTTTACTCATTTGTGTCGCTGAAACCTCTCGGGCTTTCAAAGGTCTTGTTGTTTTGGAGGTTTTTCTCTTTTCTCTCCATCCTCAGCGGCCTCACACAAAGGCAGACGTGACCTCTGAACCCAGCCTCAGAAATGAATGCATTGTGTTGAGCCAAACAGCCATTGTGCGTTCCTTCTGCACGGTCATTAATTATACATATTGCATAGCATACTCGGCTATCCCGTGTCCTCCTGAAACACATGCAGCATGATGAACCATGCTCTTGTCGTGTTTTTCAATGCATACTCATTCAAGATGACTGCCCAGTCACAGGCCTCAGTGATTGGCACAGAACTCCCAGCAGAGATTCCGATCCCCCCGTTAACAATTCTGGCATTGAGGATGGCGGCCTTGGTTAGAAAGCTGCCAGGATATTCCCACAATAGCAAGGCGGAGGATAATGAGGTGGTCCTGACGAAATGGAATTCTCATTCAAGGCCATCTTGGCAGCAAGTTTGTGCAAAAACTCAACAGATTCACTTTGGGGCGACGGGGAAGGCGATACTCCTGTCTGCTGTGGCAGGGAAACTGTCCCTGTTCAATATGTTGTTGTGACAACACAGGCAAAGCTTACTGTCACCATTGGAGGCTCGCTGAGACACTTGTGGATGAGGGAGATAGGCCTAATTTTTTCCCTCCGTTTTTCGCAGGTCATATTCTGCCATTTCTATTATTATGCAGGGGGGTCTTTAAAACCACCAGCCAGATGAATGTGTAATGGTTTCAATCATCAAACCATTTATCCATGTTATTTCCAGAAATGGATAATGCGTGCATTAGGGTGGTATTGCAGACAGTGGTGATCTAAATGAATGGAGTTCCAAAACAAATCAAAACGACGACTGAGAATAAAAATGGAAGAATGACTCCTCTGAGATGAAACTCCAAGTGATATCAGCTCTTGGCATTTTAAATTATTTGCTTGTTTATTCTGTCAGGAAAAAGGCTTTGCCGTCGGAATGCAGAAAATATTCCTATGGGGTGGCAATTCTGACTGTTTTCAACCATGGAATGAAAGACAATCAATCATCAACTCGAAGGCCTTGTATTTAGACTAGCTAGCTATTATTATGCAAATGTATTGGTGTTAGAATACTTCTCAGCCCCCTCAACAAATCTAATACAACTCAAATATTTACAGAGATAATACATTTTAACTGTAAAACAATCAAACAATTTTGAATGAATACCTAATGAATTCTTTGCCTAAAAAAATATTATTCCACAATATATACATTGGGTAATGTTGCTATCATACTGGGTCCTTACATTGATGCTGATTTACTACTTACTGAAGGGGATGGGCTTACACATAGCATGGTACTCCGAGATGTCGGAATGGGTCTGATCCATGACATCATAAAGGTTCTTCATTCCATCAATGCAATGACTCATTGATGCCCCTCCCCAAGATAACTGTAAAAAATTATGTATACTAAACTACTGGTCATACCAATGTGGAAATGTAACCCCTTTCGAAGTTGGATAACCAGTTTTATCAGAAGCCTTTTTTGTATGATTTGTGTACAGAACACGCCAATAAATAAAACCATAGTTGGAAGTCTGAACTACACCCTTTTATCCCTGTCTTTAGTTGAGCCATAAAGGTAAAGTTAACGGAGATGTGTAAAGCCTCCGTGTTAAACTTTAAATCCCTTGCTTGTACTTGATTTTTATAGCCTTGTGGCATGTCTAATATCTGCTGATGGCTTTCTCAGGCTAGACATTGTAATCTCTTCCTCTAACAAACACAGTAATTCAGAATGAATAGTATAAATGGTATTTGCACGTCCACCTCTGTTATTTGTTTCTGTAAGTCCGCTTACAGAAGCTTGTTTAAAATGATTGAACATTTGTTTGGTGAGGCTTAGGCTTTGGATGAGCGTTCCAAAGCCTAGTCGTTCATAAAGCACAGCCTTCTGCCGCATCACACTCACACATTCACTGTGGTTATAGCTCTCGGTGACAGTTGGGCTTCACCGGGTGCCTTGTCTGGGTGCCTTCCCACCAGCTGTGGATTTTGAAGCCAGTAATTAGGTCCATTTGTATCACTTTAGTGGCCATGCAAGGGTTACATATTATATTATTTGAATCAATCAATGCTATGGAAATAAATAAGACCGTTTAAATGGTTTGTTGACTGTGTTGACCCCACACTTTTTTTGGTTTGGCTTTTGTCGGCAGAAAGATATCTGCAAATGAGTGTTTTTGGTTACAAGTGTCCTTTGTGTAAGGTTGTACCCCTTCATACACTTCCTGCTGCGAAGGGGCTCTGTGTAAGGTTGTACCCCTTCATACACTTCACGCTGCGAAGGGGCTCTGTGCTATTAATGCACCACTCCCCCCCCCTCTCTCTCTCGACTCATCTTTGTCTGATTTTTAAGTGCTTGTGTGAATCACTCGACAAACTGCTGCTTTTGTTGCCCGAAACGATTCATTCAAATTCATTCACATTCTTTGGATTCCTCTCTACCATATTCTTTCCTACATAAATGCCATGTCTCTTGGAATACAGCGATCTTCGCACTGCACCGAGAGTTTTGAAGCATGTTGAATGGCTGTTATGAATGTGTTTTCTAATCTGAGAGAAAGGCGTTAGTATCTATAGAAGGACATGTTTATAGGACAAGTTCAATGCTGATGGCAATGGGTTGACTGCATGTCTTTCAATGCTTTTTGACCATCTATTGTATCTGCTGAATCAATCGAGAAGAAGTAGGACAATATTACGTTTTCTCCTTCCTTTTCCATCATGCTTTTCCTGTTGAGTCAGGCCTCAATTTCAATAATTCACTGCTGACATTGTTTTGATGGCTTAACCCACTTCACACATTTCTGTCACGTCTGTTTCAGCGAGCTGCAACCTGTTTTGAAACGTTTCTCTTTTTTTTTGCAAACAGTAAGGAATTTATTTGGATTGTCCCTGAATCAATCCAAATGAACCTTGGGGGGGCTTTTCACATCTGCAACAATGTTAATGCACATTATTGTTATTCCCAATCTTTAGAATATTCCTGAATATTCTGGATATTCCATATAATACTTGTGGCTGCCTGTACTGCTGCCACCATCTTTGATATTGGAATTGTGGTGCATTGCAGGGTTTGACCAGGTGTTTCAAAATGTAAATGAACTTTGTCTAAACCAATCAATGATGATTTGGACTAGATATCGTTTGGTGAGTTGAATAGTAGTTTGGAAAAGAAAAGTAATGCACTTCGCCTAAATTCTGTTCCTTCTCCGCGTGGTGACTTGTTTGAGAGTTCTTGGCAGAGCATCAGTCTGGTATCAGTATTGTGAGTCAACAAAGAGATCTAGTTCCATAGGGGAGATTGTGGACTGTTCGGAATGCAGTGTGCATGAATGCCCATGCCCTTGGTGATACGTACTGATCAGCGGGAAGACAGAGAAACACACAAAGTGCTGCTTTTCAGTTTGCCTGACACATGCTAGGATTGACAAAGTGGTTTTAGTTCCCTGAGCAATGAACAATAGCTGAGATGGTACAGGGTTTTTTTCAACAATATAATTCCCTCTTTATGTTTTATTTTTTTTTTACCGAGCTGAGAGTACAGCATGCTAATACTTGCTATTCAAAACTGATGACTTTTACATTGATTTGCTTTGGATGTTTGTCTCGAAGCGGTGCACATAACATCCATCAACAGATGGATACAGATAGGAGCCTATTTAAAAAAAAAATGTTTGTATTGTATTGGTTTCTAGGAAAGAGGTTAAATCCAAACAACCTCTTTCATGATGTTAAAAATACTAAATTTGCCAAGGTTTAAAACCACAGTCGGTTCTAGAAGGGGCATTCTTCTATTTTATATTCCAATGTCTTGCCATTTCATTGCTGTCCATAAATTCAAGCCCTTTTAGACCAACTAAAAGTTCTACACTCAATGTTGTGTACAGTGGACAGCAGAGGTGCCTTATGGCAACGTACGACCCCCCCCAACCCAGGTTTTCACACGCTGTGCCCAGAATAGCTGTTAAGTTGTCCACAAAGTACACATCCTGACACCCTGCCCCGACCACACCCTGATCCACGACACACAGGCCTTGTATTCTGTTAACAAAGGTGAATTAAATTAGCAAGGTCGTCCTGTGACATCTGGTCTGCCGGGACTCTGGGAGGGAGACTGTAAAGTAGGCATCGAATGACACGCATGCATGATGTAGATTCTACAGCAGCGTCTGTAGGGAGATTAAGCCTAAAGGCAGTATTACATGGTCGATGCTTTCCCGCCCTAGTATCTTGCCATACCTTCCTGGTTATTTAATTTGGTTTCATGGTGTAGAAATAAATAAATCAAGGAAGCCAAGTGAGAATTTGAATCCGCCTACAGCTGTCCATCTTGCTGTCCATTTCCCCTGCTCGTGCCACTCTTTGTCTACTTCTGTGGAGAGCACATGAAAAGCAGCTGCATTTCATCAAGCCAACGCAAGCTGTTGTCAAAATGCATGCTGGACGTACAGCAGCCCTTTCTGTTGTAGCCTATTTATTTCCTTTTCGGGCGTTCCAGATCAATATGCACTAGTAGCTACAGAATCAGGGTCAGTGCAGAGCATCGAGCTGCATAGGCAGACAGTAGCCAGCCAACAAGAAACCATAAATACTTGAATACGCATAACATCCTGCATTCAGTGTTCAGTTGGACTGAACTCTACTGGAGTGAGTAAATCGGAGGGAGATCATGCATATATATATATATATTTTTTTTTCATTATAAAAAGTCAGTTGGGCTGGATGGGGCAGTTTATTTTTTTATATTTTTAAGTGGAGTATGCAGAAAGACTAATCCAATATTTCCAAAAGTCAGAGTTAGCAAAAACTCTCATTTCTCTAGTCTATGTTCTGACAGGTTGAAGATGACAGAAGAAGATGACAGTAGAACACAGGAATCCTTCAGGACAGCTTTTCTAGAACCCCTCTGCCAAGGATTTACTACATCTCTGGATCCATGATAAATTACATATTGATTTGTATTTGTCAGAGTTGGCCAATAAGCTCCGTGGTAACTGATAGAGGAGGGTTTTATGTCAGACTTTCCTCTTCTCGGTGGCAGCGGATTGTCAGATTGTTAGAAAGTCATGTGACCAGGCCTTTTGCATGTGCTACATGGAGGCCGTGTAGAGAATACATGATTAAAGTCTGAGCCTTGGTTCAAGTTAACGCTCCTCATCTTCTTGTCACTGTCATATCACTCATATTTATTTTTGGGCTGCTAAGCGATTGCACTGCAGCTGCCAAGGAGACATTGCAATTATAATAATAGTTTCCAGTAAATGCATCAAGTGCATGTAGAACAATAAGTCTGGCCGAACAATTACAAATACCGATGGAAAAATAGTGAGTGCCTCCAGTGTTCCACTTGATCAAACTAACAACAGCTAATTCGACATTTTAACCAACTGTAATAGCCATGGGCCCAGAAATTAAAGCAGGTCCTTGGACCTTAAACAATGCTGTGTTGTAAGCAATGCTCAAGATACAGCTTGGAGTAGTTTGACAGGCTTAGCGTCTTAACGGAAAGGCAGAACCTTGAAAAGATTTCAAGGTTCCTGACTGTTATCATTCCCTACTATGTTATTGCTCTGCTAGTCTCACAAATCAGACTTTAGAATAGTAATCTAGTGGACTGGAGTAGATCCTGAAATTAGTACTCCTTTGTACTGAACCGAGAATCTATTTTGAATCGAATCGTGACCCCAAGAATCGAAATCGAATCGTGAGATACCGAAAGATCTTGTCTGCCCCCAGAAGTTCTGCTATAACATAGTAGGACTGCTGGATCCGAGATTATTGCTCTGCTAAATTCCACGCCTGGCTGTTACACAATGCTTCTTACAAAGAAATGCACTCTCGTTGTCATGTAAAGAATCATCTTTGTAAATCCTGTTTCATCTTCATCTGAACATCTGCAGGCTTTAATAATCCAGCCTGTGTCCAGTGGCCACCTGGATTTCCCTCCAGTGAAATCTACTCTCTGGGGACTCGATCCAGGCCCTTAAAGTCATTTGACGTCACCAATGGGCCCTGATCGGCATGCGTTAACAGCCTGAACCATGGCTGACAATGGAGCCGACATAATCGACCGTGAGCTCCAATTACACAGCAGCACAACCTGTTGTCTGCGTTTTTTGGCGCCATTGTTTTTCAGATTCTTCTGGATAATGGCTGCCTGGTGATGCGTGTGTTGTAGAACGTCTTTTTTTATTTTTTACTGGAGTATATTGGGTGGAAAGATTGTGGTCCATAGGTCTCATTCGGAAGGCTTCGAATGGCCTGCATTCATAATGACTTTCAGGGCGGCTTGCATTCACAATTAGGTTCCATCAGGCTCCCATTCAATCAGCCTCTTTTCAAGCAACCACAATGCCTGAGTAACTATGAGAATGCTTCTCCTTCAACGTTGGCTGCCTTGAAACTGCACAACTGTGCTGTGTTTTTGGGTTATGCTAAGCCCAAATGTCTCAAGTTCTCAGCTTCACCTCTTGGGACTGCACCACATGGCAGTGCTGTAATGAATCAAGAGGCGACAGGACGAGGACCAACTGTTAAGGACGAGCATCTCTTAACTATCCCACACTCTAATCCATAAATACTTGTGTGGGCTAGTTGTATGGGCCCCTTTTCTTCTAAAACTAAGAAGTGTTGTTATTTTGTTAGAGAATATAGAGATATATTCAGTCTCAACATTTTGCACAAAGCAGCATGCACAAAAGAGACACTATTTTTTTATTTGTGGTTGATAAATTCAAAATAAAACTAGTAAAAAAAAAAAAGGTTTTAAGAAAGGTCAGAATTAAACCTTCACCGTCGGACACCATCTGTTTGGTTCATGTCACATGTCTGAATCTTAAATTACTTTCGCCTTAGTCCTTGGGCTCTTGGCATATTGCCTTTTTAAAATGGGCTAAAGAGCGGACTCTTGTGAGGCTGCTTCTTCAACATTCAGACGTTTGCATTCACTGCCTGCGTTTTCCTTTATCTATCTGGGACATGGCCACCGTAACAAATAATTGAGTAGTGTAGTGGTTTCATATTGAGTAATGAATCAGCAAACCTTGCTCGTCTCCTGAAAATGTCTCCTGAAGGAGTCATTTGATATGAGATTTAACCGTTGGAGGGTGATAAGAATGTAATTGATATAGAAAAAAATAATTTGAGAACAATAAAGCAGTAATACACAGTAAAACATCTCACAATCACATGCTGGTTCTTTTGGCAGCAACGCCTTCATATATGATTTAACTTCACTTAAGTAGAGTTAGAGCAGGTTTTAACAGAGGCCATGAAAAAATATGCTAATTTCATTAATGACTTTAGCTGGATCAAATACATATTTTAATTGCCATGCCAAGCACCATCTTTTTTAAATGGTTAAACTATAAACAGTTTTCTGACTCAAACTCGCCCCAGTTACAAATTCGATTTGATTCTGACAAGGACACCTTCGTTTTTTTTTTACGCAAGACACCTTGTCTGTGAAATTCAATGCTTTGTGATGTTTGTGGACGATTCAGTTTACAAGTTCTCATCAGAGTTGAGGCACTGTCCTCTGCCAAGGTCGAGCGTGGTATATGTGTTTCTGCTGCATCAGTTGATCCACGCCGCCTACCTCTCTTGGATGATTGGTACATAACAAACTCAATTCATCGAATGAGTATTTCTTCAGATCAATAATTTAGTCTATAAAATGTTATAGACTCATCATTTAGCCAATAATATGTCATAAATAATAGCAAATGCCCATCACAAGTTACCAAAGTGATGTTAAAATATATATATTTTTTATGATTTGCCTGCTTTATCTGACAAGACAAACTAAATAAATGTTGTAATGATCCATGAACCAAGTGTTGCAATAATGAAGCAATAAGCAGTAAATGTTGTAAATGTGCTATTTGTACTTGAAAATTAGATTCAAATCATTTTCTGTCGTCAACTAGTCTAATTGATTAATTACAATTTCGGAATTGACCGAGTTCGCCAATGATATAAGGTGTATTCACTGAAAGTCGCTTTGGATAAAATCGACTTGCCTACTCGATGACTAAATGGTTGTAGGGATTTATTGCTGATAGAATGCAGATTGGCCCCGACATTATTACCAATGTCCTTCCCGTATGTCCTGGCACCACCTCGCAGCCTTGTCCTCACTCTTCCGCCATGGAAATGTATTTGGCCAGCCTTTCAGAGTGGCCTCTGTCATTGCACACTGTGGGGGTGAGTGGGATGTCCCCCACAATGATGGCAGACATTTTTACAAGTCTCCTGGCTGGTTGATGACATGTCATTGTTAGCATACGGCATGTAACCTCCATGTTGATTTACTGGAGAGAATAAATATTTGTGTATTCCACAAGCGCAATGCTTGCCACATGACTCAGCAAAAACAATTTGTTTATCCGTCCACATCTTACCCCAGCTAAACTAAACTGCTTTTTGCTGTCTAAAACCCTGTGTGTGCAGAGCAAAGCCAGTTAGCAAGTCAGTTTGAGAGGGAATAAACGAACACGGTGCACCCTCATACTAAATCATGTTCACTCTTGAATTACTTGGAAAAGCAATCTTTTCCTGGCATCCTCAAGCGCTGGCTCTGTAGAGAGCATAACTGTTGGGATGAAGATTATTTATGGGAACAATTAACATTCAAATATTTCCAATGGAGATGGAGGGAAATACTTAAAGTATATACTACGCAGCGCATTTAAAACAACGCGCGGTCAATGGCTCCATCGGCAAAGCCAGCCGTGAGTTCTGCACTTTGTGGCGAGATTATACATTCCAATATCATCATTCA
This sequence comes from Trachyrincus murrayi, assembly GCA_900323305.1. Taxonomy (NCBI): domain Eukaryota; kingdom Metazoa; phylum Chordata; class Actinopteri; order Gadiformes; family Macrouridae; genus Trachyrincus; species Trachyrincus murrayi. The sequence continues at coordinate 1,709 of OOFB01007356.1, read as the reverse complement.
TGCACCGCCTGCCATGCGCCCGTCTATGGCAGAAGATGCCCATAGTTTGTGAGCATCCTCTGGGATGTGAATCCCTCTGGAGAGAGAGAGAGCGAGAGAGAGCGAGCGAGCAACCAAATGGATTGTTAATCTACATCAGCTTCTCTATCTATATTCATTAAATAGTTCATCAAGCCCAAGTGCCAGCGGCAGGGCGTGCGCAGCGAGCGGTCTCCCCGTGATTCAGAAGCAGCTGCTTATACCGTGGCCGCAGAGAATTCTCACCTCCCACGCCTTCTCGCTCGCTCTCTATCTCTCTCGTTCTCGCTCCTCGCTCCCCCCCCCCCATCTTTTCTATGCTGTCTCATCTGCCTGCGTCTATTGGGATTGAACGTGTGACTGCTTTGGAAAAAGGTATCCACCTCATCTGTTTTTTAGAGTCATTGCTGTCGTGTTGCCAGCCTCCTGTTTGTATCAATGACTACGCTGTTTAGATCTCCCATAGTTACAGGTGAGATTGAGCTACTCATGCATTTTGTCATTTTGCCCTCCAAGCCCTGATTGGCTAGCCTATGAAAGAAGGTAGCACATGGCTACGGGTAATTTGTCTACGGTATAATCTTTTATTTCATTATTTCTTTTTTTGCACTGCCAACTGTGTTTTTCATCACAAGAATCAATCATAATCATAAAGAAAAGTTAAATGATGTCTGGCGCAACTTCAGTTGATTGATATCCTACGTGGAAATGAACATATGGTAAACACTGACACGGCAATAGTTAGGATTTATATGCCGTTACATATTTGATGGATGCCGTGCCACAACTCTATCTTTCACATTGCCATGCCGCTAGTTGGATCTCTAAATATTGACAACAAGGAATTGGGTAACAGAATTACCTTCATATTTAAATCACATTTCACGAGCTCATTTTGGTGAAACCAAAATCTTTGGAATTCGATTGTAATTCACTTTTGTGTTTTTGTCTTTTATATCAAACTATTTTTGGAAACAACAAAACAAAACAACTGAATGATTGTTTCTGAATGGCCAAATATCATCCATTCAGAAATGTTTTTGTGGTCCTCTTATATAATAGCTCTGACTAAAGCTGGCAGAAATGCCCATACCGCGTGCCCATGTGTCTGCAGCACGCTGCAGCAGCAGCTTGTTGTTTTAACTCGTATGTTCGACTGAAGCGAAAGCCCTTGCGTTAAGACAGATCCATCCCAGTGTTAGATCCACAGTCTGCAGATCCAGAGCTAATGATTGTTCTCGTCCTTGTTTCTTTTCTCTCTCTCTCCTTTTTTCATTTTTTGTTCTCCTCCAATCTGCTGTCAGTCTTTCCGCTCATTTTCCTTTTATCTCTCCTTGCCTTTTCACATCTTATTCACAGCCCCCCTCTCTCTCTTCTTTTCCTCTCTACAAATCTCTCCCTCTCCTGCATTTTGCGGCTGTCATCCGATCACCTCTTTCTCTCCCCCTCTCCCTCTCTCCCTCTTCTTTTCTCTCTGACTCTCCCACTCTCCCCTTACTCCATGTGACTTCTCTTATCTCATCTTCCCACTTGGCTCCTCTCTCGCTCTCTCCCTATCTCTCTCTCTCTCTCTCTCTCTCTCTCTCTCTCTCTCTCTCTCTCTCTCTCTCCTTCTCTCTCTCATATACACACATGCATGTACTCGCGCACGTTACCACTCCACTCTAAAGGACCTTTACAGTACAGCAGAG
>OOFB01007343.1:14291-25876 GCA_900323305.1 Trachyrincus murrayi | reverse complement strand
CTTTATGGACCTCTGCAGCCGGTAGTCACACTCGAGGAACTGAAAGTGGGTCAGACAAGGACCCAATACTGTCTACGCTGTGCACATTTATCAGAAATGGCTGGCCAGCCCACATTTCCGAAGAGCTGAAGCCGTTCGCCAGGGTGAAAGACGAGCTCTCCTGCTGGGCAGATACCTGTGTCTCGAGAGGGCTCTGCATTGTCATCCCAAGTGCCCTGCGTGCACGCGTCCTGTCAATGGCGCATGAGGGTCACTTGGGAATTGTGAAACTCAAGCAACGGTGCCGTGACATAGTATGGTGGCCGGCCATCGACCGGGACATCGAAGGTCTGGTCCGGGACTGCTCAGCGTGTCTCCTCAGTGGCAAAACGGGACCTCCGGCATCTCCCCCTCTACAGCCGCTTCCCTGGCCTTCTCGCCCCTGGGAGCATGTTCAACTTGATATCTGTGGGGAAATCCATGGCCGTAGTGTTCCCCACCACCAGCGCTTTCTGGTGGTCGTGTACGATCTCCACTCTAAGTGGCCGGAAGTGGTACCAGTAGGGACAGTGACGTCACATACCATAATCCGGATACTAGGCGGCCTTTTTGGACGCTGGGGAGTGCCAAAGGCAGTGACAACAGACAACGGGTCCCAGCTGACGTCCGCTGAGTTTTCTGATTTTCTCGGCAGCCGGGGTGTCAAGCATATCAGAACAGCATTCTACAACCCGCAGGCCAATGGTGGAGTGGAACGTTTTAATGCGACGTTGAAGAACGGCATCCGTGCACACCTGGCCCAAGGCTGTATGTTCAAAGTGGCACTTAACCAGACCGTGCAACATTACAGAGCAAGTCCACACGCCACCACACCGGTGTCACTGGCGGTCTTAATGCTCAGCCGAGAGTTGGAATTGCCACTGCACAGGCTCCGAGCACCAGCTGGAAGTTCTCACAGGGCCAGCTCACTAACCCAGATCCGAGGGACCATCGCCACACGACAGCAGGAGATGAAGAAGAGGGTGGACAAAACGCGCAGGGCAAGGGCACCTTCCATCCAGGTCTCTGATTGGGTCAGGGCTCAACGGCCACAACGACATAACAAGATGGCCTCATTCTGGTCCGAGCCCAGGCAGGTCAGACGCCTTCTGGGGCCTGCCACATTCCTGCTCGACGACGGCACGCTAGCAGACTGAGGAAAGTTCCAGTTCCCCTCTCCGAGCATGCAGCTGAAGCTCGAGCCCCACCATCATCTCTCTACACCATGGGCACTGACAATGGCGCGCCTCCTCATCCAGTACCGGATGCGGCACCAGCCCAAGAGCCTGTAGTGTTGGAGCCCAGACCGGTGCGGCATAGAACCCGTCCTGTTCCCTTGCAGGACTATGTCACATCCTACCATACTTAGTCTCAGGGAAAAGGGAAAAGGCCAAGCAGTTCATGGACTTGGTTATATGGGTTTGTTCAAGTGGGGTATTATGGCTTATCGTGCCATGCTGTTTGTTTCTTGGAGGGGGGGAGAAATGTTATGTTTGATAACATAGGTTATGTTACGTAGTTATTACACATCGCCAATAGGGGCTGCTATAGGCATTACGTTACGTAGAACGTTTTGGGTTGATTGTGAGGGTGGAACAAATAAAGCTCAGTGGGTTTTTGCAACTGAACCAAGAGTGTGTGTCAGTCTTTTACGACGAAACAGTGGTAATAACAGCTGTTCTGTGTGTGTCAGCCAGGGTTCTGACAGGGCTGTTCTGAGGGTACAGGAGTTTTGCTGCGAAGGAGCTCGAAGAGTGCACCCTTTTAATTGAAAGAAGTGGAAAAATATAACTATGAAATTTGTTTTGTTATGGATTTATACGCCTTAGGTTTTAGGTATAGTAGTCTATGGGGAGTCCTGATCATTTTTTATTTTGCTGTTCTTATGCACTGCAATATACTGCAATACAGAGAAGAGATGACTCATAGAAATCTTATTGTTGATTGGTTTTAACTTTTGATCCACTGCTGTCGTGGAAAATATCAACTATCCACCACATAAAACATTTGAGCTTCTATACAACATAGTTAATTAAATAAACCTTTGTATAAAGTCTCTTAGCACCTCAAAGAGAGCTCCCTTCCTCTACTGACACTGTAACCACGAGACCTAACACTACAGCCCTGCCATATGGCCCTCTCCCCTTCTTCCCCAGGATAGACCACCTCACTCCTTTAATTTGGAAATAACTTGCCCCAACTTCCCCCCTTCCTGATCTTACTATGTACTGCTAATCAACTCAGACTCTCAGTATGTGGTATGTGTATTGACAATTAACTTAACTGGCTTCAGCAATGGCCAATCCTCTCCACATTGGTCACTCCCCTCACCTTTGTTGTTTCTGCCCACGATGTTCATGTACACCCATTGTCTCTCTGAAGATGCTTGGTAAATTGCTGCCTGTGTCTTCCCATGATCATGTTCTATTAAATCAAATACTTTGCTGTCAAGAGGTGTCCTAAAATAAATATTTTTTCATCAACTGCACTTTCAATTTTGAGTCAACCTAATTGTCGTCATTTTCTTCTCCCTCATCCACGACAGCAGAAATAAGACACACACAATCTTGACACACAATCTCAGCGTGCACACAGACGGCAGACACTTTCCATCTGTAGCAGGCAACGCTGTGATTACCAAAATACCCCAAAAAGTGCATCATTATCAAAACAGAGCTTATAAAAATTCCACATTCACATTCAAAACAGTGGTGAGTGGGTGGGAGGGAGGGAGGGAGGGAGAGAGGGGGAGGGTCATGACGAAGGTTTACAGCTTGGCTGACACAGTCCAATCTAGTCCAACTTTAGCTGCCAAAAGTAAGTGCTACATTTAGGTCACTATATGACTAAAATAAGTAATCTCCAACAAAACGAAATTTAAATATTTTATTTTGAAGCAATGCACAAGCCAGCGATCCACACTCCGAGACACCACCTCTCATCTCCCTCGGTGTTCCTCCACCATGACCTCATCTAAATATGGTCATTAGGAGCACCCAGACACATCATCTGTGCTCATGCATTCAAAGTGTGTGTGTGTGTGTGTGTGTGTGTGTGTGTGTGTGTGTGTGTGTGTGTGTGTGTGTGTGTGTGTGTGTGTGTGTGTGTGTGTGTGTGTGTGTGTGTGTGTGTGTGTATTCTTATTTTTCCAGTTCTCTACCCCCCCCCCCCACTACAACACTGGCTGCTGATCTCTGATGAGGAGGAGGGAGGGTAATGTTTAACAAAAAAATAAAAAAGGACTTCAATTCTCCCTCTGGTATCCAGGGACACGTAAGCCATTTGTGACATGAGGAAGGGAATGGAAAAAAAAAAACTTCCCATTTTCTCCATTTCCCTAAATATGATTAAAGCGGCAGGCTTCCCGAAGAAAGCCAGGCTTACTTACATACTTATCTGGCATCACGCGATAGGGGGAATTTATTTCACAAAGATGGGGGAAAAATAAATAAAAGACAACAACAACAACAAGAACAGATAAACATGCTCTTAATGGTGATGCTGCATGCGCCTCAGATCTCTGGTTGTTCTCAAGATAAGACAAGAGCCTGGGACCCTGACACATATGTGTATACGTGTACACACACCTGTACATCACCCAGGGTTTGTTTTATGTTTTTTTTTGCCTGGTGCGTTTTCCATCCAAAACCCGGCACACACAGACTCCGATTGGAGTGAACGCAAAAGACCTCCTGTGGGACCTCCTGTGGGCTGGGATAAAAAATTTTTTTTAATGGACAGTGTCAGACAGGCAGACACAGAGAGACACAATGATAAAAACAAGGGAGCAGCAGAGACATATAAAGCAACTAACCACATGAACACGCAAGTCATAGCACAACAGACCGCACAGACTAGGGTAGTACAAAACAACACAACAGGTCAAGGGGGAATAAACTATACAATACAGCATCACAGATGACGCATGTCAGCACACATGACGGTAGCAAGATCACATGGCAACAGAGGAGGTAGACAGAGGGGTTGGGAACTAGGCTAAGACTAGGAGTGGACAGAGCAGCGGACACACAGAAGAAACGGTGAAACACTCTGCTCTCCCCAGAGACACCAGAGTGGCTCGTGCTTCCATGGCGTCTTTTGTTCTCCACTTCCCTTTAGATCTTTTTCCATATGCCATTTCAACTTGTGATCTGCACGGTCTGTCGCCATTAAGAGGCATCTGAGAGATGTCCAGTGTTTGATTCCACTGAGCAATGTACTCTGTGCACAGTCAACAACAACACATGACTTTGACATGGCATACACTTTGCATAGCTACAAAAACATTGGGTGTGAATAAATTGGTGCTTGTGTGCGTATGACTAAACAGAGTTTGTGTGCGTGTGTGTGTGTGTGTGTGTGTGTATACGGTGACATTCTCAGGTTTATTGAATAAAAAGGAGGCCAAGTCACCGTTGAGGAATGCAAGAGTTGAGGAGAAGGCGAGTTCCAACTCCTGTCCCCCCCTCCCCCCGAGGTATGCAGCAAGCACAGGTAGAGACACACTCCGTCCTACCCAGAATGCACACTGTGAGCAACACACGCCACCCCGGAACATTCCTGGCGTCTCCCGCTGTCAGGGGATTAGAATGCAGCTTGCAACCACCTCCTTTCGACACCGGTCATGTCGACATGTACAAGTGGGTATGTTTAGGCCTACAACATATTTCAAACATTAGTTGTCCATTCTGCTCAGGGTTCATCGGAAATGAAGCGAGGAAATACATGCCAATAGGGCCGGTAAATGCCGTTATGGACATTTATGCGACAACAGTGCACTTCTGCTTGCCTCGACATAGAAGAAAAAGTTTCCGTTAGGTCGCTCTTTTGTACAAGTCAAGGCCATTTCTGAAGTAATTTATCCCAGTGTAGTGCACAGGCTCAGTCTGACAGGAGACGGCTGTGGCTGCAAAGCAATGAAAAGGCTTGTTGTAATCTACAAGAATGCAGCACATTTGAAACACTATTAAAGTGTGAAAAGACAAAACTAACAAGATTAACACTAAACAGCATTCACGTCGATGTATTCAGGGGGTAAGAACACTGCCGTCAGTGAACTCCACTTTCCTTTAACAACCACAATAGAGTTGAACTTCTCCATCAGTGACAAATAGTGTGGTATCTCCAACAACCCCCGAAAAAGATAAGGGCAAAGCAGCCAAAAAACAACGTCACGGTTTCAGCATTAAAAATTTTTAAAATGTCCCCGTGGCATACAAGTTAACCATAAGCTGCTCCCTGCTGTGGCATTTCCATAACTGATTGGAGGAAAAGCGCTCCCCCCCCACCTCCTCCAACTCAACACCACTCTCTTAACAACTGTTGTGATTATTTGCTCCTCCACACCAACCCTTTGTATCAGCCTTATTGAAAAAGCAGCAGTCGGGACAGTGTCTGCCAGACACCAACAGCAGCAAGGAGGCTTCCCTAGGAAACCACAGGGGTCTCAGGGCTGGCCAATAATTCAATATTTACGTTTATCATCTTTGAATGGTATTGTATCGTCATGAAATTAAGATATCGACTCATCGTGATACGCAGTTTTATGGTATAATTTTGAGTAAGAGTGAAAGGAAAACTAATTGTAGTCCGATACCATACTTTACATTTCTTCAATGTAATGACCCTGTTTAGAATGGTATTCTGAATTCATAAGCATATCGTGATATCGTATCAATATCGTGGAAAATTACCCATAGGCCTAATTATGGTGATACATTTTTCCAAAATGCCCAATCTCTGCACCTGCAGTGCTGACTAAGCCAACGACCCCCCCCACCCCCATCCCCCCCACCTCGGAGAGTAGGTGCAGCTCTACATCCAACCGTCTCCCCCAAAACAGTAGCCGGGGCAGAGCCCGGGAGAAATTGTTGACATTCTAAATACACTGGAGCTCGCTAGCTATGTCTCGACCATAGGTACGGTGCCAACCAACTCTCTTCTCTCTCACACGCACACGCACGCTACAGGTCACATTCAATTGTTGTCCTCTATGTAGCTACATAACTTCCATATCAAATTCCTCAGTGCCTCAAGAATGTTTATCCTATTTGGAAAAAATGTGTCTCTGCCAAGTTAAAAATAGATACCAGAATAGATGAGATCACAACATCGAATAACAGCAGTTGGGATTTACCTATCAGGGCAATCCCAATGCTTTCACACTCATTACTTAGTCAATTGAGATTTTTTGTTGTTGTAATTTTGCCACAAATTCTAACAGCGAGTCACTGTGCATTCTAGTCAGGAGGTGAGTGGGCCCAGAGAAAGGATGTGAGATTGCACTGTTCCTCTGCAAGAAACCTGTACACCACAGCTTCATATAGGAAATGTCCCCTACATGTTTCCATCATGTGTTCTCAGCGCGAAAATAACAGGGTCGCTGGAGGCGAGACGGCGCTCTTTGCTAACGCAGGGTCTATGCCAGACTCTCACATCAACATACATTTAAGGGATAATGTTTGGGGAATGAAGGAAGGAAGGAAGGAAGGACCTTAGGTGGAACGAGTATGCTTAGCTCAAGGAGCAAAGGAGCAATGCCAGCCATGTTCTCTTCCCCCTGCCCCATCATCATCATCATCATCATCACCATCTTCGTCATCCTGGGACCAGCACGGGCTTCCACAGCTGCATCCGCACACAAAGACAGAGACACACAGACGGGGCTTCTTTGGCATTTCTCTGAATCCCAAAGAAGAAGACTTTCAACAGTCACTCCCACCACCATGCCCACTTGGGTGCATGTCCCCGTGTGTTGTTCTGTGCGTGTGGATGTGGGTGTGGGTGAGGGTGGGGGGGTATCTCTACACAATGCCAACAGTGGAGGGATTGAGGGGAAGATGCGTGGCCTGTGTCGCCCTGCCCCGTTCCCACAGCAGAGTGACAGGAAGTGGACAGGGGGGGGGGGGGGGGGGGGCTGCTGGGATGATCACAAGCCCTCCTCTGTTCCTCTATATCAAAACCACCATCAGACACTCCATTCAAAAGGACCAGAGCAGCACAGGCTCCTCTCATGGAGAACTGAAAGGGGAGATTGAGCGAAGTCGCAGTTGCTCGGGTTCATTATTATTCAACTGCTAAGCCTGCTAATAGGAGCAACAGACAGCTTCGGGACATTCTCTGCACGTAATAGCATACTCGCTTCCAGTGAATGATGGGTAGATGGGAACATGGATGTTAAAAGCACCTTAGAGTCCCAGCTCAGGGTACCCTTGCTCACACAACAGATATGACAAGAGGAATGTATGACATCTAAATAATGCCACCTTTGGAGATGGAGAGAGAGACGGCAAAGGATAGTGTGAGAAAGATGGGAGGGGCAGACTCAGAGTAAAAAGTAAAATGCGGAAACGGAAGGAGAGTACGAGAGTTGGTGGGGAGTAGTCATGGGGTGGGAGAGAGAGAGAAGGGGGGGGTCTAACAGGTGGCAGTGGCATTCCATTGCTCAAAAGCAAATGCTCTTGGTAAGGGCTGGGCACGATTTTGCACCCAAAACTGTGCAAGAGCGACACATGAAATATTCAATGGCTGCATCAGCAGGGGGCCGTCGCAGATCCTCATCACCACCATCCCAAACACACACCCCGACCCACAATGCACTCTGATCATAAAACATCTCTCTCTCTGTCTGTCTGTCTGAAGTAAATTATACATCTCGCTGCCAAATTGAGGAGTGCCTGATGGCTGGCCTAAAAACAAGTGTTTTGTTTGTTAAGCACTCTGTAGCCATGAGGGAGCATTATGTTGATTTCTCGAAGCAGGGGTCCATTACTCAGTTCTGGAGATGCTGACGGCTCATTTACAGTTTGCCTCCCGCCATACAGCTTGTTTGTGTCCCCTCTCTTTATGAATTAACCGTCTTGGACCACCGGCCATCGGCTGGCTTTGCTGTAATATCGGTTTCAGTTTGTCCTCGGGAGGTTTGAGGAGCCAAGTTCAACTGGGACACACCATGTCCAAATGGTATCAGCAAACTGCTCACTACGCCTCTCCGAGACTGCTTTCATTCCACCGTTCATTCTGCTTTGAGAGGGGTGAATGAAAAAAATAAATGGAAATACACAACAACACACAATACAAACTAAAGACTAAATACTATCAGGAGACTATCCATCGGATGCCTGATAATAAAGAGCCGAGTCTAAATGCAACCTCTGAATGGGCCCCTTCTCTCTTTGGTTGAAAGCACAAAGACGATGTTGAAAAAGGAAACAAACTTGCCTTTAAAAACAAAAGGAGGGCCGGATAGGCGACGGGCCCTAGGAAACAAGTGGCTCATTGACGCCAAGAGCCAGTGTATCACCCTGAGAGACAGTCGGACAGTCAGACAGACAGGCAGGCAGACAGACAGGCAGAACACTCCAGCCTAAGTGGGTACAAAGGGGTCTCGTCCAAGGCCATGTTGCCAATCAACAGGAATGTCAGTGCCGACTCCGGGAGCCACTGCGCCATCCACGACATGCTTTCACTGGATTCCAAGGAGCCCTGCCCCACCCCCCCTCGTCCGTGAAGCCTGACGTCTGGCAATTAAACAGCAGCACAATAGGACCACCTAGTACCACTTTCACACAACACTTTCTCACTCACTGATTGGCTCCCTAGTGGAATACTGCTGGTAAGCCATTGGTTGACACTTTACAGTAAAACCCACTATAATATATCTAATGTAAATAGGACAGTGTTAGATACGGTTTTTACACCAACAATGGTTGTCTTTGTTAAGAATAATAAAAAAAAGGGGTGCATTGAACATGAAGAGAATTCTTGATAACATTCTGCAATCAAAGTCATGCATGACCTGGACTGTTTACTACCTACACATGCTTGCTTGGCCCAATGTGGACATTTATTATACCAAATAAAATACAGTTGTACTCCACCACTGCCAAACACCATAATTCTCCCAGGAGCGTGGACTAAAACACAAAACAAGGCCATAATATCATCTGCAGAGGATTATTATATTATTATTATATAACACACTGACATTAATGAAATGCTGTAGCAATTCTAGATTACGTTAAGGAATTTGGAAAGGACATTTAAAATATGTATGTGTGTGTGTGTGTGTGTGTGTTCATGAACTATCCCGACAACTAGGAAGTTACAAGAAGAAGTAAGATACACTCGAGTGCAAAGGAAAATTATTTGAAGTCAATGCAAATGTATGCTTTATAAGACGTCATTGTCTTCTACTATGAGGTTAGGGTTTGTCAACATTTTGCCAGTGAGTCAAGTTGAGTGTGAGACTAATCCTGTGCATATGACACAGCCTATGTTTTGGGGAGGGGCAGGACATTTTCCCTTAAAGACAAGATCATTGATCTTTCCAACACCCTCTTGTTTCTTTCACTCTTTATTACATACTACCATCACCAAATACATGGCTACAGGTGTAGACATTGTCCGAACAGAGCATTAGAGCCGAACAACTCAGATTCCTTTTAGAAATCCGCCAGTCATTGAAAAAAAAAATCCCCTGGGCGGTCGTTTGTTTAAAACATCCATGCAAAGAGTTAACGCAAGTATCGCGTACGTTATCTGTTCAGAGACGAGCAGTGTCTTGGTATTTCAAAGCTGAGCTTGCCCAAAACACGAGCATGGTTCGCAGCCTAAATCGAGAGTGCTGTTATGATAAAAAAAATAAAAAAAGGCTTCGACACATTACAACTATACACTATTTAGTTACATTCTGTGGTATAGCAACATTATTTAAATTGAAATGAATATAATTAATTGTAATTACCCACGAGCGCCTGAACACATATTTAAGATTTAAAAGGTGTTCCTAAGAAAATAACTCGTCACTTACCGAAGGTTATCGGAGACGATACGGATTTTTTTCCAATGGCCAGCCGCCGGAAGAATTGACATCAAACCATTAGTGGAACTGTCAAAGACCGTAAAATCAAATCGTTTGGGATTGATTGTCGATGCTTACACAGCAGCAGCAAGTCGATGCCAAGAGTGGTTCTGGTGGCGAGAGATCCCATTCAAGACTAGGGGCGGGCTAGTAAGGTCATGACGGGGAACACTGCCGAATCGCAACAGCTGTACGAACACACTGACTGCCGTCTGCCGCAAACACTTTCATCTCACTCAAGTGGTAACGACGTTACTTCATAACTGGTCGAAAAGCTATCTGTTAAGGAAATATGTCTGTTTGCCTCCACACTATAACAGACCGTTACTGCAGTTGGTACAAATTGCAATTGCAGACAGGGAAATCTTCAGGACCAAAACACTGGGTTGTGTATAAAGGGGTGGGGGCACGAGAGGAGGAGGGCTTGGGCAGGAGATTGGTGAGCCCCGATAGGTTGACATTTCTTCGCCTAATTTGCTGAAGATTTATCTATGAAGGTCCAATGTGCTGGGAAATAACTGTCCGACTTCATGTCGATTTAATTAGAAATTAATTAGGAATTACTAAATATTATGTAAAATTAATTTTAAATGAATTAGAAGTTAATTTGAACATACATTCAAAATGCATATAGGCCTACAATTGAAGCCCGCAAGTATAACTTTAGGCTACAATGATGATTCAGTCGTCCTCAATCCACTGAAGTAATCTGGTATATGATTCTTTTATGAAATGTAGGAAAGCATATCTATAAAGAACATGTTTTTTCGTTTGTATGTTTTTTCGTTTGGGTATCAATGGCGAGTCTCTTTTATTTGACACATTGATGCCCTCTACTGGTTGATAAGAAAACCAAAGCAAACGTTTTCGCATAAGCCTATTATATATCTATATATCTATTATATATCTATCTATATCTATATATATCACAGGACAACAGGAAAAATATTGAAACAACCGAACATATATTTAAATCAAAATTGCAAACCCAGGAGTGTCGTACAAGGTAGGAAACACACGCATACAGCAACACGTTCGGAAGTTAATTAGTCATACTATATTGTACTAAAATCCATGTTGATGGGTTCGGAAATGAAGTTTGATCTTTACAAGACAAAAAAGAATGAACAATAAAATAATCAGTAACAAGTGAAAGAGAAAATGTATACTTTAATATTCATATCATACTCATACTCAACAGTCATGTTAATTCAAAATGGCAAACAACAACAACAACAACAACAACAACAACAACAACAACAAAAAATCTTTGTTGTTAGTTATGAACTGGACTATCCTGATAAACTGTTTCAATTACACTTATTTGTTTAGGACCACATATATTATGTGTATTATTCTTAATGTAGAGATGAACACAATGTACACAAAGATGTACACAAATAATGTATACAATGTAGTGTTTTACTTCCTTTTTAAACTTTTTTTTCTACCTTTGGTGATAGATACAAATATTACAACTTATGTCCAACTTTAAATATGCATTACTTTAGTGAATATACCAAATGACACTCCTGGAAACCAAATTTTCCAGCCGTGATGAACTCGGTAATGGAAGCAGTTATGTTTTATTCCCTTTACGTGGTGTTTCATCTCCTGTCATTAACATCACACACATCCTTCTTTCCTGACCTCAAGTGCCGCATGGCTCCAACCAATGGTAAGTCTTTTGTCCTAGCTTTCTATC
>OOFB01007343.1:0-14271 GCA_900323305.1 Trachyrincus murrayi | reverse complement strand
TTGCTCATTGATCCGTCTTCACCACCGCCACCCCACTCTCCTACTCTCTCTTCCCTTATATTCTCCTCCCTGTGTCTCTTAAAGCCCTGCTATACTTAAAACCAAATCAAAATTGCTGTGATCGCATAGGCTGTCGAACACAACAATATAATATCGACAGGATATAATATAGCACACACTGCGGCGATAGAAGCCCAATGCAGTGCTTCGATTTGGTTGCAAACCTGCCATTTTGTCTGTGCAAACACGGTAATTTCAATGTTGTTTTAAATATATCGGGGGTCTTTACTGTATGTGAACCCTTGGAACTCCCATTATACTCCATAATATAATATATCACCGGTGCTTGGAGCCTTAGTCCCGCCCCTCAGTCATCCCTGCCCCGGTGCTCAGAGCCTCAGTCCCTCCCCTCAGTCATCCCTGCCCCGGTGCTCAGAGGAGCCCATGGGGAACAGCATGTCACTCTCCAGGGAGAGGTCGCTGCTGCCCATGCCGGCCATGCGGCTCCGTAGCAGGAAGTGTGTCCGCCGCTGCAGCAGCCGCTGCTGCTCCTGCTTTAGCTCCACGTAGGAACGGGAGAAGGTGTGGAAGATGGAGGTGACGGGGAATGCCATGAGCAGGATGCCGCTCAGGATGCTGCTCAGCGCCACCACCTGGCCAGGGATGCTGCGCGGCACCATGTCCCCGTAGCCCACCGTTGTCATGGTGATGACGGCCCACCAGTAGGTGGCCGGGATGCTGCTGAACTCCTGCGCCGTGGCCATCTCGTTCTCGATCAGGTACAGCAGCGGGGAGAAGAGGGCGATGGCCACGCAGAGGAAGAGGAGCAGCAGCCCGAACTCCCGCGTGCACCGACGCGCTGTCAGCCCCAGTGTCTGCAGGCCCAGAGAGTGGCGCGCCAGGCGCATGACGTACAGGATGCGGAGGGCGCGCAGCACGCGCAGCACCAGGCCTACCTTGTCCAGGTAGCTGCTGGAACCCGGGCGCTTCTCCAACGAGGAGGTGCTGTCCACCACCAGGGTGATGTAGTAGGGCAGGATGGCCATCACATCGATGAGGTTGAGGGGCCGGCGCAGGAAGGCCAGCTTGCTCCGGTCCTGGATGAAGCGCAGGGTGAACTCCAGTGAGAACCACGCCACGCACACCGTCTCCACGATGAAGATGTTGTAGCACATCTGGGAACACGTGCCCTACGATGGGAAGAATATGTTGGTGAGGTTTAGAAGATGTCTTTAATGCCATGTGTGGATAATTTACTATTACCACCAGAGGGCGCCATTACAATATAAAAAGCAACAAACTGCTATAGACCAGTATTTGAGTTGCATCAGAACTACAGTAAATATTTCATGATTATGTTAAAATTACATTGTTAACACACAGACATACATTAAATTAACACATAGACATACACATAGACACACAGACACACACAGACACACACACACACACACACACACACACACAGGTGCTAAACCATGTAAGCTGCTACAATCAGCGATTTATTGCCACCAACAGGGTCAAGAATTAGGATGGGCCAGGGGTGAAAATCATATTAAATATGATAAAAATACTATTCAAAAACCAACAAAAGTGACCTTGAAATCGAACGCTAATGTTAGTAAAACATTATCCCTGTTGTTATATAAGTACATGAAATATTCATGTTCCCAAGCCTCAGTTCTGTATATATATAAATAAAGATAATCACAATGTATCGTGGGAACACCTTGTATCTTGTACATTGATCTTCAACATGAGTACTTGATGGCCTGATCACATGCTGTCTTTTGATCTAAAATCTAAACGCTCTGAAATGTTACATTTAGTCATTTGGCGGGCGCTTGCATCCAAAACAATGTACAAGTGAGGCTGCGAACAATCCAAGCATAATCAAAGTTGGAGCAACTGCAATAATTCCCAGTGCTGAATGAGCAAGTCAAAGGTCTCTCACCGCCTCCTCCTCCTCCCGCATGGCCGGCATGGTGCTGATGGACAAGTTGACAGCGGTGATGGTGACGAAGAGCACGGACAGGCAGGCGAAGATCTTCCCTGGCAGCCCTGAGTGGGGCCTCTCCACCATGTCCCGCAGCTTCCCCATACAGTGGCTCAGCCGGGAATCATCCTCCTCTCCATCACTGGACGCCCCCCCCCGGTTGCCGCCGCCACCGCTCTCCGTCTCCGGCATGTCCTCCATCAGGTCCTCGTCCTCGGCCCTCTCCAGCTCCTCGCACTCCTCCATGCGCTGCAGGAGGCGGCGGCGGCAGCACCACTCCAGGCTCTCCTCGGGGACCCCCCAGTAGAGGAGCTCCTCCCGGAAGGAGAGCGCACACATCTCCCGCAGCGAGCGCAGCTTGCCGGCACGCAGGAAGGTCAGGATGATGCGGAAGGCGCCTGGGTTGCGGTCGAAGAAGAACTCGTTTCGCGCCACGTCGTAGTCATCACAGACCCGCATGATCTCGTCGAAGCTGCGGCACAGGTGCAGCCGGCCCAGGCGGGAGAGTGGGAAGTCTTCCAGGGTGCTCCAGGGCAGCTGGTAGCGCAGGCCGCCCACATTGACGACGGCGTAGGGCCGGCGCTGGGCGGTGGACGGCAGGGCAGCGTCCGCCCCGCCGGTTGGCTCTGGGGCGGGCTGTGCTCGCTTGTAGAAGGCCCCCTTGAGGGCCTCCTTCTCCTGCGGTGGCGGGAGGTTGAGCGAGGTGTCGGAGGCGCAGCTCAGGGCGCTGTAGTCGTAGTCGGAGCCGTCGCCCGCCAGCAGGGTCATGTTGGCTGCCCTCCTCCTCCCCCCCCCCCCCCCACCCCCGGCCGCCACTCACATTCCTGGGCAGAGCTCCGTACCGGGACAGCCTAGCCTCGCGGTCACCTACGGTGGGACCAGAGAGGAGAAACACATGTCAACATCTTATCAACATGGAATATAATATAACAATATATAGATAATACAATTGTATGTAATATACTCAAATATATACCGTTCAATGAATAGCTGTATAATTGTTTTGTGAATTGAGTTATAGAAGATAGAGATTCACATATATTGATCATCCGCATCAGTCGGTATTCATTAATCATGTTAATAATGACTCAAAATTGGTATTGGGAGTGAAAAATGGCATTGATGAATCCTTAAAATGTGATTTAAAAAATATGATGTCACATACAGATCACACACAGTTCAAACGACAAATGACATTACATGTCATTTTGACAATTTATATTCAGATATATGGACAGTTTTAACTGACAGCTGTACCCGCAGCTTATGGTATTGGCCATGATTCGATTTGCCTGTCGATGTCAGTTACATGTTGCTAAACATGGCCGGTAGTATACACCGACACACTGAGCGAACAATGACGTGCACTTGGTTGCAGGATCTGTTTTCCGCACAAGCTGAAGGAACGGAAACAATAGTCATTGTTATGGATTCTATGGCCAGGTCCCTTATGGCTATTAATGCTTTGCTACTCTGTTTCTCTGCAATGCAGCAGTTGTTTTCAAGCAAACTATATTACATTTGAACCACTGTTTTGGTCTCTGTATATAATATAATAGTCCTAAAAGCTATTACCGAGCAGAAGCCAACATTAATAATACTTACAGTATAGTTGTCTATGCAGTATAATAGCATAATAACAATTGTATAATAACAATATCCTTTTGTTGTGAATGATATTGTATGCCACATTTTTACATTACATTTTTACATTACATTTTTACATTACATTTTTACATACATTTTTACTTTTTTCTTATTTGTATGGCTCGAGATTGTAAATGACAATAGTTGTCAATTATTGAAATTCTTGACCACAATTATAGAGTGAACAGGATTAATTGAAGGCATGAAACCACTTTTTGTGTTTCTTTGTTTCTAATGTCCCTGTTTCCTTCCTGCTATATTATTCAATGAGCATTTATTTTGACAAGCAATCCTTTCCAAAGTATTCACTGTTTCAAATAACATTCTAGTAATACAGCATAATTTCTCAGATGTATAAAAATGATTTATTTGCCTTGGTAACACCATAGCAACCAAATACCACCACACAAAAGAAGAGAGAGAGAGAGAGAGAGAGAAAGAGAGAGAGAGAGAGAAAAACAAGAGAATGAAAAACAATGTAAATGTTTCAACAACAAAGTGTTGGCTTCATATTGGCCTCTGTCCAAACTAATTAAATCAAGTACAATGATTTAAGGGGAGGAATTGACGTCAGCGCATTCTGCCTGAATCCCCATGAATTCTGTGTTGGGGAAGGCGTTCTTGGCTTCTAAAAAAGGATTTCAATGCGTCACTGAAAGGTTATTAGGCACCTGCACTGTCACTCTCTGTGAGTCCCTGATTACAGCCAAGCCTCACTTACCCACCCATAAAATTAGAGGAAACAAACTTCAAGCTGTTCTCCGTGACAGTCTGCTTGGTTTTTATGCCTGTAGTAGAAGCAGCCGGGTGTGTATTTTCTTTTCATGTTTGGTCAAAGCACATTGGTAAACGGAACCAGTATACGTATATACCTGACAAGTGGGGAAAACCATGGGGATTAGATTATGTCAGCGCTAGTTTGTATTGCCTGTATTTACCAAGATAAATCAATTAATTGATAGCTGTACATTAATTATGTATTGCTAATAATTGTGAAACAGTCTCGCATGGGTTATTGGGAATACTTATTATATATTCATGTAAGAAATACCATTATATATTCAGTCCAATCCTTCCAATTCTATATTCCATTCACCTCATCACCCAGAACCTAGACGTGACTTCCAAAAGATATGGAAACCGAAAAACTGAAAAATGATTTATTACAATCGTTTTCTTTCATGAGCCATTTTGAAATTTCTTGCCTCTCTGCTGCTACAGAAATCCATAAATTCTCAGATGTTTTTCCCTTGCTTGTGTTGAAGGCTATCAATACGCCTACAACAGCCTGCCAGTGTGGAAAAAGAGGGCCTACTAACTGTACACCACCACCACCACCACCATCACTCTCCTACTCCATTGAAAACACACAAAACTGCTCCGAGCTATCCATTTGTTCAAACTTGAAGTCTGCTCTGCCTTTTTTCCGTCCATCTGACACAGACACTGGGGCACTCTGGTTCTCCTGTTTTTTCTTTTCTTCTTCTTTTCTACAATCCCTCTTAGGCAGGTAGGTGGGGTGGGTGGATGGTGCAACCCCCCCCCCCCCCACACCCCCTCACCATGCCATTGCCTACAAACCCTGGAGCAGCAGACCGTCTCTCTCTGTCTCTCTTTCTCTCTCTCTCTCTCGCTCTCTGTCTGTGTGAGGCTCCATCCCAGCAGAGCCACGGGGCATGTTCTGCAGATCGCCATGTGACTCACTGGGCTGTGATTCCGGTGTTGCTCGACTACATGGCTAATGCATGTCCTGCGGTGTCCTCCTCGAGAGGCTAAACGATTCGAAGAGAGCCACTGCCAACCCCGCCCCCACTAGCATCACCCACCGCCACCGCCACCGCCACCGCCAACGTCTTGTCTGAGAGACAACCGGCTGCTTTCCAGAGAACTGCCGTTATGGCAGTTTGATTGAACTTAGGTATACTTGAGTGTGAAAAGAGACAACAACAGACAGGGTGGGGTTTAAAAGGCCAAAGGGGAGGGGGGAAAATGCAACTGAAAGTCTTCCCGGACCGGGGTATGATTTCTCCAAGGGCTTCAGGGGTACACTGGAGCCGTACGCTCTAGAGGTTGCTACAGTCCTTCCCCGACTGGGAAGGTTCTGCTTTTATGGCTGGCAGCCTGGCAGGTGATCCCCCTTGCCAGTCATGCAGCAGGTGCACTGGATACACACACACACACACACACACACATACACACACAGGTGAGGAACTCTGTGTAGAATAATGATTCCTTTTGATTCCTTGGATTTCAGTGAGCCTATGGCTTCATTGTGGCCGCATAGGGAGTAGCTTCATACATCTGAGAAAGCTTTAGATTTCACAGCCTCTATAGTGCATTTATTATCCAACAGCTCTCTTACGAGAGGAAACGCTAATTCACAAAGCGTTAGAGTAGGATACATTATGCTAGGCCCACCCTGAATCAAATATTTGCAATTCAATGAAGACCTACAGTCTGTGATGTGCAAAAATCATGTGTCACAGATTATGTGCACATGCTCGAATTTCAACAACAACAACAACAACAACAAAAACAACTGTGTCTGTTAGAAAAACAGATATTATTTTCATCATTATTATTTCATCATTATTATCATCATCATCATCATTTCAACCTTATTTGGTTTGCCAATTCTCTTTTTTGCAGCCCTGTCATACGAATATAAAACTTAAAAGTAAACCTCAATTCTTTGAGGTATTCCGCCACACTTAAAAAAGCAACCCAGACCTGAACTCCATGCCTCAGTCTTTATGACCATTTACTTGACATTTTCATCATTATTATCATCATCATCATCATTTCAACCTTATTTTGTTTGCCAATTCTCTTTTTTGCAGCCCTGTCATACGAATATAAAACTGAAAAGTAAACCTCAATTCTTTGAGGTATTCCGCCACACTTAAAAAAGCAACCCAGACCTGAACTCCATGCCTCAGTCTTTATGACCATTCACTTGACACGAGAATGTCCTTCCAAACAACCAAGCGGACGGCTACTTCTTCTCTCTAATGGAGCATAAGAGGGTGGTGTTAGAAGAAATGGACTTGTAACCACAAGTACTACTGACCCCACACTCTCGCTTTCTCTGTCTTACTCTTCTTCTTACCCCCCCCCCCCCCTTTATTAATTCACTCATTGGGCAAAGCTTCCTGGCATGTCTTTAGCACGCGCTAATCTTATCTGCATAAGACCTTTGTTTCCAGCCGTTCCGTTAGGAGCAGTTTAAGGCACATGGGGTCTCTTCCTGTTGCCTGTGGGTGGTTTAGATAAATACACAGAATGGCGATGGAAAAGGAGAATCTTCCCCCATTTCATCTGGGCATCAGCCACTTGCACTGACAGAGGTTGTTAAACCTGCCTTATGCCGACAGGAGGTGGCTTGTCATTTTCTATTGTGGTAATCAATAAATATTCCAAAGCAAAATCAAAGAGCGTTTTTCTTTTATAGTCATTTAAAACTGCAACTTGATGGGAAATTTGACTACTTGTGCTGAAAAAAAACACACACACGCACACATGCACACACACACACACACACACACACACACACACTCCTATTTGCGTCACTGTAAAAAACCAAATATCTTCCTCTCTCTTGCTCATCCATCCATCTATCTCTATATATAGAGATGGCATATAACGTATATCTGCCATCTCTAGGCATGTTTTATTCATAGTTTGCTGCATGTTTAAATACCCATTGACTTGAAACCATTAGAATATTTACAAAATAGCTTTTTTCCTCGAAAGGTATTTCTCATAATAAGCAGATACGAGTCATTTTCCCCCTGCTCTGTTTACCCTTTCACCTTAAGCTCTCGATCCCCAGACAGGGCCTGAAACAACCCCAACCGCCTCCCCCCCAACCATCCATCCACGCACCACTGCCCCATATTATATGCCTCCACACTCCTCTAGCCCCCCCCCCAACCTGAGCAAAGCGTGACTGACAATATCTCGTCTAGCACCTTAAGGCCCCCACCCAATAGCACCTTCCCCACCTTTTGATGCAGCACATCGAAAATGTCACCTTCTATGCACCCAACACATGCTAACTTCCAGCTCACGCTACCGTTATGTGAGAGGAGGGATGCAGATGATTGCAATGTTAAAATCAAAGCTTTATTAGATATGATGTCTTCTGATCTTCTGGCAGTTTTTTCTTTGTTTAAATCGACATATTTGTTCATTTTGGCCTATAAATGGGTGCTGTCCTACTCACCTTTTTTTTTAGTACTCGGCTAAACTTGATTACATAAAGATGACGTGTGCTGCTGTTGTACTTCAATAGCCTTCCATTCCATCATTCCCTCCATTACAGTCTCTTGCCGCAGTAGAACCAATGACCCAGATCAGCCCCAGAGGTATGTCAACAATTTATTTTATGCTGAAACCCATTGAAATGTCCCTGTGGACTAGAGGGGATTGTGTGCTCTCTCTCTCTCTCTGGTTCCAGTCAGGTGGTCCGGCTGTGACTGTCACTCTCCTGGACCTTGCTGAGAGCATCTCTTGCTGACCGCCAAACCACACTGAGGGTCTATGTAGGACAGGGCTGTGTGTGTGTTGGGGGGAGGGGGGAGACAATCAGCATCAAATCAAAGACAGACACCAGGATCAGTACCAGGGGTTAAAATCGAGCACAAAATCGTTGGACTTAATGTATTTAATGTGTTGTTCTCCTTCCTGGATTTATGATTGCAGCATGTGCAGTGCAACCAGACTGGTAATAACCACTGACGTAGAGGTTATAAATATATATATATTTTTTCCAATTCAATACTCAAGTGTGCTTGAAAGAAAATCAGTACACCTTTAGATCATTCCAGACAGTAATAAGGAAATAACAGCACTGAAGCTTCCAGCTCTTGATAATTCACAGTCCAATCCAGAGGTCAACAACTGAAAAACTAGTATTACTTATGCTTTTCATAACACATCCATAATCCAGGTTCATTAACTACAGGAGTCATGCCTTAAGATATTGCTTCGGAAACCCTGCGGTTTTCCCTGCCCTGGAGGGTTAGTGTAAAACCTGTACTCCTCAACCTGCTTTATATTTCATATCAGGACATCCATCTTAGCTATAATACTTCATACAGGAAAATGCTTGTCATTTTGGGACCACTAAGTTAATCATTACAAGAACAGCACTGGAACTATAGATGTAGGCCTATTAGGGAAAGCCACAAGTTGATTATGATCGCGATCCTGTGGAGGAAGGAGACATGGTGATCTGACACTATAATAACTCATCTAAAAGGCTTGCAGAGAGGCAGGTGATCAGCAGCATGGAATTAGATCATGATATGATGGGATGTATTGTATTAATGGCCCTGCTAACCCAATCTTGATTGTAGCATTACAGCATTATCACAAATTTTCTCCCAAACTCGTGATTATCTGGGAATTTACTTAACAGTACATTAACTCTGTGAGACCTTCAATGATACAGCTAAAATAATAAGTCAAGTGGACATTTGTTAATGGTGGAAAATTATAACAGGCAGTGTATTGGCATTTTTATTTTCCAAAATGTTATCATTCCAGCATCTGTTAGGATAAATATTATTTATTTATTAATTGATAAACGACATCGTCTCACTTCAAATATAATTACCCATTTTTGCGGATTAGCAGATTAATATCATTAAAATGAAGGAATTTGGTGCAAAAAATGAGGAAATTGATAGGTAGTCTGAAATTCATCTAAACACTTCCCAAAAATGTTTTTAGAACTTCAAGTAGGCGTAATAGCCTACCATGTCAGATATAGCCTACCGTGTTTCCACGTGTCAGACAATCACAACGGAGAGCACAATCACAATCAGGTGTGGCGATCTAAATGACAAGCGATGAAGTGGGCTACTCACTGTGCTCCTCGTGTCCCTGTTTCTGAAGATCTCTAGGAAATCGTAGTTAGTTGAAAAAGCCGGATGGCTCTGAGAAGCTAACAACAGGGGAACACATTTTAAGTGTTTCTTCTGCTAACGCTGCCTCAGTCAAGTCTGTAGATGTGTAGCCTACGAGGAGGTTATTTGATGAACACGTCATGTGTGCAACAGGCTGCGGTCTCTCCTCCCTCCCCGCCCCTTTCCCTTCCACTCATCTCTCTCTCTCTCTCTCTCTCTCTCTCTCTCTCTCTCTCTCTCTCTCTCTGAACACTCTCCTCTTGTGCCCTCCCCTTCACATCAGCACAGCTCCAAGCTCTGACATCAGAAGTTGCTTTGGGAAGAAATCTATGCGAGATATACATAGCACGCGGTAGTTTCTTCCTTCTTTATGGACATAATCATCATTGTGTTTTGTTTTTTACTGTAGATTTAGAAGCATTTTTTAAATGTATGAACTGTGGTCATCAGTGTCCACATCAGTGCACGAGTGGAAAAATCAGTGCACGTGAGGTATCTTGTCCTTGGCATTTTGCCATGTGTAGCCTATAATAGTCCTAAAATCAGAATTTTATCAATACAAACTATCCAATGAAAACACAGACAGATGTATACATTTTTTTATAATAATTATATATAAATCAGTGCAATTCAGAGGTAGGTAGCTACTGCTGAAGTAACCGGATACCTTTATCTTAGAAGTTTAATAGGCCTAAGTCAAGTAGCAATAAATAGCTTACTTTAGAACGTTAAGCTTACTTTAACGTGAAATAGGCCTATACGTTTTTATTTTTTATTAGGCTAGTTATGACTTTGTCATTATTAACAAATACCAAAGACATTGACTGAAATTGAACAGATGTGTGGATTCTTAAACGGGGATTCTTAGACTTAATCTCTTTCTGCTGGGCCTATTGACCTATGGGACTAAAGGCTATCATGTTGAAGCCCAGGCCAGCTGCCCAAGAGGCCAGAGAACACGCTGGAGGATAACTGCATGAGAGCCAAAGGAATGCTGGGTTTCATTTGTTTGCCGAACGGAACAAATGGTTCAATTGATGAAATCCTCAAAGCACATGCCAGTCATCATATGTTGTATCCACGTCATATACAAGAAACCTGCTACTGACGTTTACAGTGCTTCGGAAATAGCACTCATGCCCCCTCACCCATTAGCTCATTTTCCGAGGTATGGTCACCAATATGACTAGTCCTACTTTAGACCAGTAGTGTTGAAGCCATTATGGGATACATTATTGCTCACATTTATCAATTGTTTGGTCCTTAAAATATGTAAAATCGTTGCATTAGAAATACCATAGGGTTTATAGTTAAGTTAGTAGGCCTATAGGTTTTGTGAATTGCTAACTACTGGTGAGGATGAGCATGATCAAAGCCAAGAGAGATACAAACCTTGGAGTGTCAAAATATGTCACTCTCTCTCTCTCATAATTTGCCTATATTTGCATATTGGACCCTGATTAGCAAGGTTAACCTAAATATCGTTAATACCTTATGAATATGTAGTAGCAGTATCCGCAGATAAAGCAAAGATATTTTACGAGGTTGTCAGTTGTAAGAAATAAGTGTTATTGATTCCAACTGATTCATTCTTGATTGGTTTCTCTGTATGTAGGCTACTAATGGGTATTTTCTCCTACTTAGTTCTTCTGAATATGTATCCTCTCAAGGGGTAGGCCTACTCCACATAATACCGTTCCAAATGGGATGCAATAATGGCATGGTTCTGGTTTTATTTACCACAGAAACCTACTTTTGATCATTGTTTTGGTCACTGTGTTACATACACAGTGTTAAGGTTCTTTGATTTAATCCCCTTAAATGGACTCTTAGGTTTTATTGATCGAGGAGAGGCGATATATATTCTTCTTCACACATGCTAAGGCTGATACGAAAAACTATTATTTTCAAGAAATAAATACATAAATACCAGAAGAAAGCAAGAAAATCATTTTTCATTCTCCACTATACTTTTACTTTTTCTTAAATATGTTTTTCTCCCTACCATTCCAAATCACAATCAAATTTATTGTGGTTATTCGTGTTTTCTTTTCAGCTCTTGGTATTCACAACTTGATACATTTTCCAAACCAATATATAACAGATGCAGAGGCAGGAATAAACATTGGCAAATGTTAACCACATTAAGGGTCTCATAATTGTGTCAAATATTACAAAGCCTCCTACCCAGGCATTCACAAGTGTAGGCAGCACACAAGAGATCAAACAAACTCATTTTCTCATCACCCAACCTATGGAGTAAAGTAGCACCGATCTGGCAGGAAGAGGCATTCCCGTTGCTATGGGCAGCGTGGTAAATATAGCTGTCTCACAGAGGCAACCAGCTGGAATAATCT
Source organism: Trachyrincus murrayi (assembly GCA_900323305.1). Classification (NCBI taxonomy): domain Eukaryota; kingdom Metazoa; phylum Chordata; class Actinopteri; order Gadiformes; family Macrouridae; genus Trachyrincus; species Trachyrincus murrayi. Next base: position 2,359 of record OOFB01007343.1, on the reverse strand, counting down.
AATTGAAAAAATGTAATACATTTATTCAGCGCCTGTCTAATGTATGATAAAAGCCAAACGCCAAATGCTGTATGTCGCATGCAATTCAACGCCTCCTGCTATAGTCAAGCACAAAGGTGATGTAAAGACTTTGGTAAAAGACTGGAGCTTTTGCTCTAGTGGCTGATTCCGATTCCAGTCTAAATAAGTAAAGCGTAGAGCTGTGGAATTACGGCATGTCTGTCTCCACAGCTGTGCTTGTTTGGGAGGGATCACTTGTTAATTCTTGTTTTGGACAATTCCAGAAAGACATGTTGTTGCCAAGGCCATTGACAGGAGGAAAATATAAACAGACATTACCTTCATCTTTTTTTCAAATATGGTTGGATACCACACCGAAACCCTCGGTTTATGATGGAATTATTCAAGAGAAAACACTATCAAAATAACTCTGTGCTGCTACCACTGAGTGAAGGAGAGGGAGGGAGAGAAAGAGAGAGAGGGAGAAGGAGGGAGAGAGAGAGAGAGAGAGAGAGCATGATGTATGACAGTGAGGGAAATGCGTGGGAAGGGGCTTTGACCCCAGCCTATTTTTGACAGCAGTAGGGTCAAGGAACACAATGTGTTCAGACATAGCTTATGATTGTACTGAACATCTTACACTTACACCATATATATCTACAATGAAAAATGCTCCTGTAGAATAATGTCATGTATTGTATTGTGGAATCATAATGGAATATAAATGAATGGAGATTGAGTTATGACTTCCACTAATACATATAACATGTTCTGGAATTCTCTATGGTACATCACACCAACCTTTTATACTTTTTATGAAATGTCAATCCTTCCACCTGGATGATTGGATGATTTGGAAATGTCTCATTGCAGAAGTATCTCAGGGACAACATTTGGCAGGATTTGAGCTCCATCTGTGGTGTGAAACATCCTGACAAACTACACTTTCAAAGTAGCTATGTGCTACATAACAATTTTAACAGTATCCTGTTGTGCTGAAGGGCTCTCTGGGAATACATGGTGTTGTTCACTACCAAAGTACAGTAAGTCATTGTATTTTTAATACAATGTGCAAAAAAAAAAAAAATACTGTTTCATACTTGTCTTGTGAGCAAATCACAGTCTGCAACATCAACTCTGTTTCCACAAAAATTTGCGGAAAAGTTGGACGATTTACGTTATTGACGGTCCGTCAATGGTCCAATTTCTCCACCAATTTTACACAGAAACAGAGTTGATGTTGCAGGCCGCAATTTTACCGCAATATTACAAAATAGCTGAGCGTGACGTTTGTGCTGTTCGGGTCAAATTGACCCGTTTTAAAATGTTAACATCTAGAAAATATAGGTTTAAACTTGTATTTTCCTTATTTAGTGTAATAATCATTTAAAATGAAAATAGTCCATTTCATGTATTTGCACCCCCCCCCACCCCCCTGCATGTGTTCCTCACACCTATGCTGTTCGGGTCAATTTGACCCGGCTATTGAATGTGGAGGCTAAAAGGGGTCAGAGGTCAAACTTAGACCATTTCTTTCGGGCAAATGTGAGACATATTGGTATTTCCTAGTAAACATTGCATTTTTCAAGCCAGCCTCTACCAATGGGGGATTACAGACTACATGTCATGGTCCGTATGTTGCACTCTAGTGGTGTTTTGGTAAGTACACTATGGAGCTGTACTACATATTAGAGTATAGGCCAGAATTTATGCAGTGCTCATGAGCACATTTTTCCCCTTCTTGGGGTAGTATGAGACCAGGGTTGTGTGTCGGTGAAGGTGAACTTAGATGACTGAGGGGCCCTATCCTTCGCGGTAAATGGTAAATGGTGTACTTATTGACGTCAAGATGGTCAGTGCAAGAATAATTCATTATTCATATTTCATTGATAAGACTAAAATTAGATAGACTACATAATAGGATAGAATAGACTACACCCCCCCCCCCACACACACACACACACACACACACACATACACATACACATACACACATACACACACCAGGTTTGAAAATAATGTTTATGTTCAATAGAATTCCTCTCATTTGCCTTGTTTTTGTTCCCTTAACAGAAAAGGTTCCTATGTACAGAACAAAGAGTTTGAAAATGTATGTTTTATGAAAAACGAGTGAATTATCCTAATGGTACCATGATCTGTGAGGGGGGATGAAAGATGCAATGTTTACTTCCTTGTTGGATGATCATAGATGGATTCAAGTGTAGAGGATTCAAAAAAATAAATAAAAACTTGCATTTTATGAATGGTAGCCTATAGTAGCGGTCGCCATGCGACCCTTCAACCTTGTATCGGGTCTGTCCACCTCATAAAGATAACAATAAATATCCCTTGGTCCCCT
>OOFB01007341.1:37563-53455 GCA_900323305.1 Trachyrincus murrayi | reverse complement strand
TGTTTGTATGAAACCCAATGTCTACAGTCAATGTATGCAGGTCTTTCTTCCTAACTAGCATATTCTTATTTTTAATTGGGCACATTGCAATTGCTATTTATTTTTAAAGTTCAAATAGAGAGTCTATGACAATGTACGATACACACAGTCCTGCATTTGATCACATTGTTTTTAAATGCAGTGAATAGAAAATAAGATATAACTTTTTTGAGCGCAGAGGTCGCATGTAGAAGTGGAAAAATGTAAAAGTGTGATATAAAAAAGGATATGAAAATGAGTGTTACTGTTGCATTCGGCAACCTCTATACAGAGTGGTGTAGGGTAGTCAACTGTGTTCAAGGGTTGGGGCAACATATGTGTATATATTTTTGTATTCCTTAAGTTAAGGTATTACTTTATCTTCAAAGTGGTTTAACACTACCTTGACCCAGCAGCCGAAATACAGTAAGCTCAATATTGGTCTTCGTATATCCTTGAAGAGAGTTTCAGTTTAAGTCATTAACCAATAGACAAATAGAAACCTGTGGTTTTTTTCAACTGAAGTTTGTATTCCACGGACCAGCGATGAAAACACACATATTTATATGGTGTGTATTTTTCTAATTTTCACATTGGCACACGCTCAAAAGTATTTAACAAAAAGAATACTGTATTTAAAATGAAATGCTGTAAATAAGAATGTCTATGTTTCGCCCTGTGAGAGTTGTGTTTGCTCTGGTGGTTTGGCCCCGAGCCAGGGCAGAAGGAATAGACTTCAGGAATAATCAGTAGACAGTTATTAACCTTATTAAAAATGGCAAATTATTCTTTTTGTGTCTTTTTAAAGTTTCCTATGCATTTGTGAGTTAATAAAGGATACAATTCTGTAGATGGGAAGAAAAAAATAAACCTGGTGTTTCTTTCTTTTACTAATTATAAGAATGTATTCATCCAATTTACCTTTTCACCTCTTACAAGATCAGCATTTTCAACGCAGTTTTCAGTGTTAGTGGACATTTTACTGTCTACTAGTAGAGAATGCAGTCCTCACTAGTGGACTAGTAGAACAGAGTTATGAATGACTGTTTTTAGTCCGTTTCTGCTTACTAAAACTGCTTGCTAAAACATTCATAACTCTGTTCTATGGAGGACTGTATTGTCTACTAGTAGACAGTAAAATGTTAAACCTATTTGTGTAATATATTTATGCAATATTCTCCTTGGTTTGCACAAGACTGACACAGATTCACAGTGTTTTAAATGTACTCTTCATGCGTCTTTTTTTAACAACAGCCTGTCATCTGCCATATGAATATTTGTCTAAAACGTGTGCTTTAGATATAAAAAGCTTCCTCAGGAGGTCTTAGATGACTGTCCTCTATTGGCATAGTTAGTACAGTAAACAGGTTGTATCTATCCTTGTTCCCCTGTGGTCCGATGTTGTTCCATCTGTGGTTGTTTACAGTGTAAAGCCCAAAATGTCCTCATTCTGTAACTCCATTCAGCTCTCAAAATGGACATCCTTATTTCAAGCCTGAATGTGAAAAAAATATTGATGGATCGAGATATTGTGGTTTTAAGCACACAAACCTCTACGAGGGCTTGGTATTTACAGTTTAATTTTGAAGTAAGAAAATATATCCTTGCGTCATCAACAATGTATATTTGTATGAAAGGGACCAACTGTCAAATTAGCAACATTATGATATTTAGGTACGGGCTTATTTAAAATCATATAGGAATACTAGACTACCTAATGAATACAGAACTGGTTCATCTATGACTGAAAAAAGTTTTCATGTCAATCCGAGAACAAGTAGGGCCTAATGTTTGCAGAATCACAGACATTAGAAATGATGTAGGCTGTCTATATACAGTATCTCTTGAAACGGAGAGAAAGAAAAAGTTATTGCTTGCGTGTGCAATTTGGTGATTCACAGAGGTGCCTTATTAGCTTAATTAGCACCCTCAAATTAGGAACACTCATAAGACGCTAATTAGTTTCTTCTAAGCATTCATTTCCACCAAGAGTTATGTTCCTGCAAATTAAATTGGCTGCCACCTGATTGTTAGAGAGCAACTGTTTGTTTGTGCTAATTGTTTTGCACAAAACAATTTCAATACGTCGGCGAGACGTTAGTGGCAAGGCCAAAGCAAACAAATGCTATCTTTTACTTACTTATTTTATTTCCTGAATTAATTTGACATAGGAACATGGATATTTGTGGACATGAAATCATTATATGCAGACCAAATCCCTTTTTGGGATATCCCCACTTTCCCAACTCTGCCTTTTTATTTAGATGCTTTGCCATGCGCTGGTCATGTGCACTTTAGCCTATGACATAGATATGAATAACAACTTCAGCCTGATCTGCACACACTCAAAATGTTTCTTTAGTAGTCAGAGCGTCGGTAGTTTGTCATGGATAAATCTGTTTTCAGGACAGAGATAGTGTTTTCTCTTACATGCATTCATTTTCTGTGTATTAGCAACTGCTCTAGTGATTTTTTAAATGCTGAATTTATTGAGTTTCCCGGTACCGTGATTTATTAATATAATTAATATAAAGTACTGATTTATTGTAGTAAAATATACATAATTAAAAAACATGAGCCCCGTACTAAATCCAAATGATTTGCGAGCTGACACTGACGCTTTTTGCTTCTAAACTTTTCTTCACTATGTTTATGTCATACAATACCCAAGATGACTGTTGTCATTTCCAATACACTCATACGCGTCCCAACTGAAGGTGACCTCAGAGCAAACAGTAAGTTGGCCAAAGTCATCTATTAGATGGCAAAATGTTTCCTTCAATGGAAAACCACACCTGTGCTATTATTGCACTCTCCAAAGCGCAACATTCAAAACCTAAGAAAAACATAAGGTGTCGGAGGAAAACATATATAATGTATTTTCTTGTGGGACGGTGTCATATCAGATTAGTGGCAAATGGATACTGACCGCAGCAGATAGAATCACAAGAATACCAGCTGGGTCTGCAAACACCACGTGGAATGGATACTGTTTACCCAAGGACAGGAATATGGCAGAACTGTTATAACTTGCTTGATGGCTTGTTAATACAGGAACAAAAATAGGCAGCAAAAACCAATTACGGGAACGATCTTAACTTTCACTTTCACTGGTTAAATGAGCATTTTAAAGAGAGACTTAAAGCACTCATGGAGTTGTTTTGTTTTAAATACAGGTTACGTTGCATGTCTTGTTTTACACCCATCTCTCACTGCTGTCTAGCTGAGGGTGATAAAGGGTGGTCTCACAGTCTGAAAGCAATCGACTCAGACTTGTCCGCTGCCAATCTATCCTGTTGTCAAGGGGCCATCGTCCGGTCTCCTCCTGCAATTTGTTGGCGATGCCGAGAGGCCAGTAAGGAATAGAGGAAGGGGATTGTGAACCGGGCCGCGCTGAAGACATTCATATGTGGAGGACGGCGGTCCAGTGATGCGCTTTATGACTATTTAGGTCTGTGAGAGTAATGTTGTAACCTTGAGGCCGGATTCCAGATGGGTTCACAAATAGTGTAGTGCAATCTTCGCACCGCATTAACATATTGCTCACTTTTAAGGTAGGAAAAAAAGCCAATATGTTGTTAACTGAACAGGGCTTCTCAATGGAGTTACAGTATATGGTTTCATAAGGGGTCACACAGGTGAGGTTACACAGATGTGACCTAAATGGCAACTGTGGAGCTCTTCTTCCGGTACACTTGACTGTTCACCTATTCACCTATCTCCATGTCCATGTTCTTCTATGCAGGTGTATGCAGATGACGTGCTGACCAAAGATGAACAGATAGGCCTCTTGTTCAAAGCCAAGCGGAAATGCGAGGGAAACATCATTTCCAAGCAAATTTTTCCAGGTGAGTAAAGAAAAAAAACACATATGATGCATTTCCTTGTGCTTGCATGTTTGATGTAAAACATTTTTCAGCAAATGGTTTAATTAATGGTTGTCGGAGCATTGCCTGCATCTTAGGACAGGCAGTGTTGTTTGTTATGTGTGTAAATGGTACAGCTGAGAGCAAAATTACTGTTTAGTTAACACACAGTTCAATAAGAAGGACAGGCAAATCATTGATACAAATCAGGAGCAAGCTGTTATGGATTAGACTGGACATATCCATTCAGTCACAAGACTGAAACCTGATAATCACAACCAGTTAACGGCCACTAAATATCTTTCATGGAGGTCATGCAATTTCCATGCCTTTGAAAATACTTCACATTGCATTGATTCCCCACCACCTGGAAAAATCCATCCCTGTAGCCTACATGTAGAAGAAAAAATATCCACTTTCTCTGCTTAGGGCGAATGTTAACGGCTGGTATTTGGATCAAATTGCTTACTCGTGATATTGTTATCTTTAATGAGGTTTTATCCAGTGATTTGCAAAATCTAGATTAAACTTAAATTATACTTCCTTAGTCTTCATTGTGGGGTTTAACTGTTAGCTGTTAGAATAAGAAAGGGGATATGTATTCTAGCTGTATGTGTATACTTATGGGTCTCTAAATGCGTTATCTTCTGTAGACTCATAGATAACATACATTTTTTTTGTGGTCAGTCATTTTACCATTCAGTTGTTAAGAAACCGATCTTTGGATTCCATATGCATACCAATCATTTCTCTCCAGAAAGTTGTGGTCCTATTAAATTGGATTCAGAGACTCGAAATGTACCCCCCGCCCTCTGCAAACAAGCCATAATAATCAAATAAATCACATAGAGTGGTATGAACACAAACGGTGTAATTCATTGCCACAAGTAGTTATGCTGTCTCGGGCTGTATTTCACACAATATTTCCATGTGTCATGACGTTTAATGTAAAACATTTGACAAAACTAAAACCATTGTGCCTTCAAAAGACTGTTTGTCTGCGTGTGACGGGGGAAAAAAAGCATGCTGTTTCTCACACCGCATTGATCCCAACAGCCGGGGACACTTACACAGCACAGGGCCCTCCGCTACACATCAGGCCTTTATAAAATGAGAGACTAGTTTCCCTCTCTGACCATCGTCATGTCTAATGCAGCCTGACACGTCACACAGCTACCCGGTAACCTGCGAGCGCACTTCCCAGCTCTAGGTATTAGCATTAGCCTTTTTTTTTTTTATGTGTTGGACGCAATCCACCCGTTCAATTCCCAAGTCGCCGACGCCAGTGTCCCTATTTATTCAGAATTCACGCTGTAGTTGGTTTTATTATTGCTAAACATTGGATTAGCATCTGCGCAGCATTGCTTGTATTTCCCAGCAATCCAGATGGGTTTACACAGGTTTCCTTTTTCCGCAGTTGGCAAAAATGTTCACACTTAATCCAACGGCGTACTGACTAGAAACTGTAATGTGCCCATAGGGGAATCATGTTAAGGGGAAAATTGCTCAAGCTTGTTGTGTGAAAGGGCTTGTTTCAAGGGGCTGTGTGCTGCAGAGCTGCCGACAGTAGCTGACCCACATACCTGATGACGCCGGCGGAGCTGATGTGACTTTAGCCTTTATCTGGTGGCGCTTTCACGGCCCCGTTTGGAAGATTGCACACGTCTTTCCGATCACAGCGCCGTTAAAGAAGTGAACACGCGTAAATACGCTATGCTAATGAGGCGTTTTGTCAAGGAAAAATAAACTACAACCACCAAACATCAGTTTATTAAAAGGGTTCGTTTGGTGCAGTTTTCGTTTTTTGTAGCCGATGAATGCTTTTTTTGTTGTTGTTTTTTTCCTTCGTATTTGTGCCCTTAAAGCCACATTTCAAAACAGGTTTTCTCCCTCTATCAAGTCATAGTGTGCATTGCCGCCGTATATTTCAATCATGTTCAAATCATTTTCAGCCTTAATGTAAACATGCAGACCAGTGGCATGCGCCCTGCAAGCTACCAGTAGTCTCAACCGATAAACGCCAATCAATCAAACAATCAATCAGCCGATCAACCAACCAATCAAACTGTGGATGACTAATCTGCTTTATAGGTATTTTCAATCATAAAAGAAACAACTAATTATGAATTCAAAAACTATTAGGAAAGGAAAGGAAAGATGCAAGTTGTATGTAAAATGTTTAAATGTTTATGTAATCATGTGGTATGTTATGGAATGGCATAGAATATCAAGTAAGATCAGATAATAAGTTTATATGTTTAAACTTAAAACGACAAAGGTTTCTCTTCAATAGGGCTTGGATAGATTTGTATTTCTGTACTTTTGTTGGCTTTGACCTAAAATAGGTTGGTTTTTATTTGGAAATGTTTTTATTTTAGTCTGCTATTGTGGTGAAACCAGGAGTCTGTGCTGCTGAGTCAAACTCAGAATAGTAAGGGCTATGCATTTTTTAGGACTATTTTGCTCTAGATTTGTCCTCCGTTTGTCTTGTCTGGCCACCCCTAGTGATTTTACTCAACCACTGTAGACCGGTGGTAAACTATACTATTATTAAACATGCCAACTACTCAAAATGGTTGGTACAGTATGGTATAAGATTACTTTTTGAAAAGAAAAAGGATTGATATTGCTATTCTAGATACTAAGGGGCATTACCACTCACCACATTCAACGCTCGAAACCGCCGGTTTAATTACATTGAATGCCGCTCACAGTGAAGCCCCGTCTTATTTGCTTTTATTTCTCATTTGTGCTTTAAATACACGCGGGGCTACGTTACAAGGCTAGCACAAGGTCTTCATTGAGGGAAACACTGAGGTTTTCCCCTGGAGAGGACAGTGGAGGGATGTGGGTTCAAGGCCCCAGACCTTGCAGTGTGAAAATAGCCTGGCATTCAAGCTTGCGGTGGAGCTGTACAAAAACACCGGCGATCATTATAAGCCTATGTACTGTGTATTAGGACTCGGGGTTTGTATGCATCTTGACATCTGCAGGACAGAATTAGTCAAGTAGAGGGGAAAAGAAAACCATCTAAAAAAAATTTAACGTCACATACATCAGTCTACCAAAGTCCCCAACAGTCACAAGTAGTATTTAAATCATACCCGTGGAATTTACTGGAAATCATATGTGTCTATGCATTGTTAAATTTAGGCCTGTTAGTAGGTGGTCCCATGGTCATAAAAACCTATGGCTGAAGACTGCATGGCTTTTACTTTTTTTTTTACTCCCAGGACCTGTGGTCAGTGTGAGTTTTCAGAACTAGACACTGTTATTCTCCCATCAGAGCTCTCTTTACGAATTACTCAACCCCATGCCTCTACTCTTTAATTATGTGCTCCGAGTGACAGGCCATCTTGAAGGCATATAAAAAAGGCATTTCGTCATCGCTCTAGAAGGTTTTTTGTAACTTTGATTACAGGAATAGGGAAAATAATGGATCTACAGCATAGAGGGCATAGGTTTAGCTGCTTATTAGTGGTCAGAAGAGGGGTACATGTTTTCAATAGAAGAGAAAATTATGCCAAACCAAAGAATGCCTTCTGCCAGAAATGTGTGGGCCTCAGCCCTCTACTATCAGAAGACTTGAGGTCCATAACTTACTGGAGATCAATGGCCGTTCTGCTCGGGTGACGGAGGGAACAGATTTTTTACTTGTATCCTTGAATGCCCCGTGACATACAACCCCGACCGTAGTTATTTGTGTGGCCGGCTATGACGATTTTGTCACAGTTTATTTTGAAAAGTGACAAATTTATCACCAGAGGTTTGGAAAGGGAAGTCAAAAAAGAAAACAAAGCAATGCATAACTCAAATGTAGCGTGTATGTGATAGTACCTCGTACGTAAGAAGAAAATATGATGCGAGATATACGAGATAAAAATGGCTGCATGTTGACTGCGTTTCTTTTTCAACTCACCATTCACGGTCCCCGCTTTGTTTTTGGTTGGTCTTTTGTGACAATAGTCCCGGTTTTCCAAATCTTGACATGGAATCTTTAAAATGAGATCCATATTGAAACCAATTTACTACAATAGTACAATGTCTAGGCTGAAATCATTTTTGCTCCAATTTCTTTTTATTCCGCTCTTGCTCAGAAAGTCATTGCATTATTCAACCAGTCGCAGATATTCGGTTGGTATGAGCCCTCTGCAGCTATAGCGAACAAAGCATTGACGAACTTGGAGTTCAATGGAAAAAAATTGTTTTTGGCACCCGGGAGGGCTTGTGCTGGGGATTCCATTGTATTGTATCACACCATAATTATATGGTGCGAAAGTGTAGGCTGTAGTCTGAACCACCAAGTGAGTGCCATCGATCGGGCTCGCAAGACCTTTCCATTTTCATCCCCACGATTTTGTGTCTGTCCCCTGCGTCGCAAATTACAAGGCTGCTTTTGTAGAGCTAACTTTCTCCCTTTTTAAAGTTACTCATCTACCCCCGTTTATTTTTCCGGGGATGAAAGGAAAACTTTCAAATGACCCCCCCTGTGGGCCATGCAATGCTTGCAATGAGGTGTACATGGTTTTAAATGTCAGCCGTGCTCTTGTGTCTGCAGACGGCTTCTGCTCACCAGAGTGGGACGGTATTGTTTGCTGGCCTGAGGGGGCTCCAGGAGAGCTTGTTTCCACCGCATGTCCAGAGTACATCCATGACTTCAACCACCAAGGTAGGGCTGACCTGTCACGTCTCCGCCGTGACCCTTTGCAAGAAACGGCACTCTTACTGACCAGCCTGTGTGGAATTATATTGAATATGTTGAGCCAAAGGTTGCTTGTTGTTGTTGTTGTTGTTGTTGTTGTTGTCGTCATCGCTGTCACCTTTTTGTCTTACATGTCTTGTAATGTAATGATGCTGTGATAATTGACACGGTTCTGTTCAATTCCCAGGACTAGCTTACCGTCGCTGTGACAACAATGGGACATGGGAGCTGGCCAGCACCAATAACAAGACCTGGGCCAATTATAGTGAATGCGCAAAATTCTTCCCTCACTACAACCACAACCATGAGAAGGTTTGTTCATGTCCTTTATGGCAGCATTTCTGCTCCGTTAAACCCCACACATTTTGACGGTTGGTATCTTCCTCGCGATTAAGAACATCGCAGAGAACGCTGTGGCAGATTCATCGCAATTCTCATGCATTATAATGCAATTCAAATGCAATTATAGTGACAGCTTGGTGTCATATGTTCAACAATGGCCTTTTTGCTTTAGATGCAGATAATGTATTCATATATATTAGTATTCATAAGATGAGGAGATGAGAATCAGCAAACAGGGAAATGACCTGAGATGATAATAAATAGGGTGTTGGCCTGATAAAATCAGGTACCCGTGGATTTAGATCTGTATTCTAGACCCAATATCAATATTAGATTTAACCGTGACAATTTATTATTGAAACTGGTAAACTGTTAAATAATCCCAAAATAATTAATCTAAATGCACACACTTATGAATAATGAAAAATCAATCATCGTACATGCGATCAGGGCCTTTGATAAGGAGGGGAAAGACATAGCCATCAGACGCTAGATTCGATTCAAGGATGGCTGAAAGTGTGGGCTATCACGGTTTCCTGAAAGTCAGGTGCAGCAGAAGCCCCGGCAAGGTGATGATACATAAACATTCACACCGTGACGTCTATGGCAGTTCAATCGACCACCGTCGCAGTACAGGCCAGAGTAGAGAGTATCGTGTCACACACATGCCCTTGGAGCTTCTTAGTGAGTACGCAGATTTAAAAGTTCTCTGCGGATTGCAGCGCTTTAAATGAGAGGCGACAACAGTGGTGCACAATGAGAGATGAAGTCATAGGAACGGTCTCAGGGGTGCTAGAGACGTCTCGTGCCAGCCATACTAAAAAATAGGAAGGTTGACCTTCTGTAAGAGAAGGCAGGATATGCACAGTCTACCTGTAGGCATCCTTGTGCAAGAGGCCCAGCCCCTTTCTGCTCATTAACGTATCTAACGTATCATCATGTATCTAAAAAAAGATGAAGTCCCTGCTTCAACCTAACCAAGACCTTCTCTTTACTCGTGTAATATATCTTTACTCGTGTAATAACTGCTCCTAAAACATTCAACATTCAATATCTATAACATTCATTTTTTTCAGTTATAGATATTTCAGTTTTATAATTTTGGATCGGCTCTTTCTTTTCTTGGGTTCATTTCACCTCCCTTCACAAACAAATCCTGCAAATATCTCATCACATTGTTCATTCGTTAGGTTTGCCTAGGAGCTAGGAATTTTGACTAACAATGATCAATCAAGTCACCATTTATGTTATTTGGCTTGGCCAACCTTATTGACAGATGTGCTTACAATGCCAAAGGTGAGAGTCCTGAATTCTCTCATAAACAACACAATATGGCATTTGTGCTAAATTGCAGGGTGGATTTTTCGTTTTGTTGTTGTAATAACAACCCCTGGATGTACCCATCAAAAAGTGATTTCATTACTTCTATTATGCATTTAGAAAGGGTGGTATTAGCAAAATGTGCCTTTCTTTGGAAAGTTCCCTTTTTAAGGTTTAAAGACAGTTGGTTGCTATTGGTTACAATGGTCTTTTTCTGTTTCCTGTCCTTGTTGAAAGAACACAGCAGTCAACCCTCTGTGTAATGCCACAAAACACCGGAACAACATGAATGCATATGTATGACTGTGAAGGAGGATTTTATTTAATTGTGGCGGCCAAATATTTTCATCCTTTTCAATTTTTAACACATTGCTTTCAAAGTGTTGAAATTAGATTTTCTCTTCCGATCTTTGTGCTGTAAACCCGTAAGCTAAATAGTGTTTTACCATCACTCTGGGAATGTATGGTCCTTCCCACATACTTTCTCTCTCCCTCTCTCCAAAAACAGTTCTCATTACAAAAGGATGTGGGCAAAACCTCATCATGGGGCCCTCCAGTCTCTTACCCTGAATGTTTATGTTAATGTGCGCTCCGGAATTGTTTTCAGAAGTCAATGATAAATGCATATGCGCAAAAAATGAAAACCCCCAGTCACAGTGCAATTACTCCTACCGCACAACCGCCACCACAACTTAAAGACTCCCCTACGTTTGGCAACGGTGCTCCTGATATTAAATGATAACAGCAGTGCAGGGTCTGGTTACAGCTCACAGGGGTGAGCCCCACCACAGAGCTGTTCAGAGTGAGTGGCCTGACTCAACACACCCCTGTCCCCTGGACGCCCGTGCTGCCTCCACCTCCACCACCTCTTCCTCCGCCTCCGCCTCCGCTGGTGTCCTTTCCAAACACTGGAAGCACCAATCAGCACCCTGCGGATCTTATGGTCTCCACCACCCATCCAAGCAAATTGCCGTGTCATTTCCTGGCGAAAATTGCATCACTTTGTGCGCAGAAACGTAATCCAATATGACGTGTTTCAGAAGACACACCGCTGTGCGTGTTCGTCAATCGCTCCGTCACGAAGGCAACCTGTCATATTACAGAGTTTATTTTGTAGAAACAAGTAAAAGTAGTTATACAAGACAAACATAACAGACATATAGGTGTTGAGTGGAAATGTTATTTGTTCGAGTGTGACCAGTTGAATTGTCAGTTTGAGTCCTGTAACCTTTATACACATGAGTTGAACATATACCAAAACTGCCATTATGGAAATAGCAGATATTATACAGTTGCATGTTGGTATTATTTAAAATTCTAAAATGATGTCTCCACCAGGAAGTCTTCCATCGCTTGTATATCATCTACACGGTGGGCTACTCCATCTCTCTCGGGTCACTCATGGTGGCTGTGGGAATCCTGGGATATTTTCGGTGAGTGGACAATCTTTTCCATAAGTGGAGTTGACATGTAAATTAAGATGGAGTCATGAATCCAAAAAAGCATCTTTTCTATTATCCATATTTTTTCATGGTAAGATTAGCACACGTCTTTAGACAAAGCCACCAGATGTTGGATTTATTTCTAATAAAAACATTATGAAGACTTGGAAAATTTTGATGAAATCTGAAATGAATAACAATGGTGTTGTGCAATAGAGCCCTGCTGTGTTGGGAGTTTGCCAGTGTTATTGTCATCCAAACTGTCGGTTTTACTAAAACCCTCAAATTTGGCATTTGTTTAGGGCAGAAGATTACAGACTACGGTTGTGTACACATGTAAGGTTGCAAAATGGGGAATAAAATATTACAATTCCTTCTAGTTCCTTCTCTATTCAGCTAAATTACCATCTTCCTACAGTTTATAAAGGTTTTTTGGTATTGATTGTTTTTTTGCCATCTGCGCAAAAGCGCTACTACTACTAATTATTAGCATGCGTGTTCCTGCTATTTGTTTACTTCCTCTTAACAGCAGACTTGGCTGTAATGAGAAAATCCTGACACAATACTTCAGTTCTCGCATATTGTAAAGGCAGATCTTTTTCTCAATCTTCTTAATACGCGGCATCACTTCAATTATTTGCTCTTTTTAGTTCTTTTTGGAACATATCGATAATCAGGGGCGGGGCTGGGCTGGGCTGGGCTGGGCTGTGTGTGTGTGTGTGTGTGTGTGTGTGTGCGTGTGTGTGTGTGTGTGTGTGTGTGAAGTCATCCTTTGCCGGTGTCACTAGCGTGAGTGGCCGGGCCTCTAGCCACTGACGCAGGGACCTTGGCTCTGAACTGGCACCAGGAAATCGATGTGCCAAATTAGTTTAATGTGTTATCCCAGGGGGCCGGCTGACATTCCGGGGGCTCTGTGTCCCGGAGCACTCCGACCCTGTCTCCCCTCGCACGTCACTCGCAGGTGTCCAAGGGGATACTTCACATTGCTTGTTGATTTTTTTTTCGTCTGTTCCTCAGGGGAATTGCTGTTCTTCTCATTTGCACCACCAGCGTCAAAATCAATAGTTTGCCTGTGGATGGCTTGTCAAATATATGGCATTTTTTTAAATGAGGCTGTTTGAAAATCAGAATTAAGGGTTGGGGGTTAAGGTTAGGAATACTAGGCACAAAATGCGAGGTCCACACTACAGTATGTAGTTACAGGCTGTTCCATAACATCACTCCATACTAAGTGCAGGCGGTTACATTGCATATCACTGTATAATTACACTGTAACAAGGACACTGTAAAGTGTCACCTAACCTGCCTATCGATGGACAGAGTAGTAGTAGCATGACACAAAGATGCCTGATGCTTTGCCCCTTTTTAAATAATTGAGCATAGATGGAGAGATATGTGGGGAGGGTTTGGACCGACCGGTATGCTCTGGTAACTGGCTCAACACATGCTAGTAATTTCGCTTTTACTGCTCACTTTGAGCCCAGCAATTCAATATTTGTGCTTTTCAAGCCTCTAAATCTCAAGAATGTGTTATAGTCAGCTCTGGCTTCAGCTGTGCCTAATTAGAATAAGTATTGTTCATGTCTGTGAGTTAGAAAACACGCACACATGCATGTGCGTACACACACACACACATGCACACGCACACATACATTGACATTAGGATGCCTAACACTAACTAATGTATACATGCTAGATTACATTTTTGCTTAAGATTACTTACAAATATGTGGAGATGTGTTTCACGAGCATACAATTGATTATTTGCATGTATTCCTCCCCCACTAATAGGCGCCTGCACTGCACCCGCAACTACATCCACATGCACCTGTTTGTGTCCTTCATGCTGAGAGCCATAAGCATCTTCGTGAAGGACGTGGTGCTCTACTCCGGCTCCGCTATGGAGGACATGGAGAGAGTCACCGTGGAGGACCTCAAATCCATCACAGAGGCCCCGCCTGCTGACAAAACCCAGTTTGTAAGTGTGCCGCAGAAGGAGAAGCAGCGCTAATAATAATAATAATAATAATAATACAAACATGCATACTGGCATTGAAGAGAGAGGGACACGCGTGCCCTTGAACGTCAGCCCATGCTGGATAGATGGAGGGATACTGGATCATGTTTACTACTAGACGCTAGGCTTCTGTAGCCGTCGGCGTTAGCGTCGCGGCATAATCAACCTTTTCATAACTCGCCGTGGAATTTAATGTGACTTTCGTGTGACCTCGGGGTCGGTCCACGTGCAAAAGTTACCGTTGGGTTCACCGCTGCTCAACTATTAGGCAGTTAGTATGTGATTCTAGGCTTCTTGGCAATGCAGTATTGTGTGTTGATAATGATTTGTTTTGTTAATATAGTGAAATTATATGAGATGAATAGACTGAGAGATAAAGAGGATTCAAAGATGATCACATAGGTTTATGCTTTCTGAAACGGCATGATAACGACATTGTTCTCATGCTGTTTCATAAAGCATAAACATATGTTTCTGATCCCTTTGTCATTGCCCATTGTTTGGATGAATGAGTAGATTAGGTGGTACAGCACCAGTGGAGGGATTTTTGCCTTGATCCATCATCCGTCTATATTACAGTTGGGTTAAAGGGATGTCGATGAGATCTTGATATTCTAATTTCCTGTCCGATGTAATTGCAGAGAGAACATATAGCGGGCTGACAAGTTAATGCTTATTATATTGAAGAGCTAGCAATATGGGGGATAAATGGCCCTAAGATAAATGTAACAAAATGACATCTTCATATTAAATGGTTTTGCAAGTCTTATGAGGCGTGTGTGTCAATAACGGTATTGATTAAAAACTCTCTGTCTCTCCCTCTCGTGCTGTAGATTGGATGCAAGGTGGTGGTGACCGTGTTCCTCTACTTCCTGGCCACTAATTACTACTGGATCCTGGTGGAGGGGCTGTACCTCCACAGCCTCATCTTTATGACCTTCTTCTCAGACAGGAAGTATCTCTGGGGATTCACTCTGATTGGCTGGGGTGAGTTGTTGGGTCGTATTGCGCAATCCATTACACATACATTTGAACACGTTTTGATTTGCCCGCATCAATCATGTTTCCTCATGCACTTGGCATTACAGCTTATGTAGTGTGTTCACCGTTCGTCATCGTATAGTTTTTATACGCAGAACATACAAAATAGCCAACCCAAATCCCAGAAATGCTGTGGCACATTCCTTTGAATAAACAGTGAGCACAACGAACGGGCCTTACAGTCCCTGCATTGTACACACTGTGCGTGTTTGTGAACAGAGCACAGCGCATACAATGTGGATGCTGTGATACCAAAATTCCTTCGCATTTATTTTCCCTTTCAAAGATCTCTTGTACTCTTGTGTTGTGCATAACAAAATACAGAATCCTCTGAGTTTTAATGACGGACCTGCTCTTGATTATTTATTTATTTTTTCTATGGTATATTTTCCTTAGGAGTGCCTGCTATGTTTGTGACAGTTTGGGCGAGTGTGAGAGCCACCCTGGCCGACACAGAGTAAGTAATCCTGGCCTCTGAACACAGAAACGCTCCCTGACTTATACCTCGGCATGCACAGCAGGTATTAACACCGTGATCCATAGAGAGCCCTGAGGTCGACGCCCGACACACAAGGTGCAGACACATACAACGAGTGAAGGAAATGTCATCCGAAAGTGGTTTCTGAAGAGAAAAGAAAGGATTCATAGATCAAAGATAAACGCAGCTATTTTTTTTTCTTCTGAATTATTAAAATTGCACACATCTGAACATGAAAAGGGAATAAAGTGTTATTTCTTGTCTAAAAAAAGAACAAGAGGCTTAGGGTTGAAAGAATCATTCATTTCTATTGAGACACAAGCGAATATCGCACAGCGTAATACCACACCAACTTCTTTATTTATTATATTTATTCTATAGAGAAACACTAATGCATTCCAAATTACACAGATTGATGATTTCTGTACTCTATTTGCCACGAGCCCCACACACACACACACACACACACACACACACACACACACACACACACACACACACATATATAAACACTGTTTTTGTACACACACGCACACACATACACGCACACACATGCACACAAACACACACACACACACACACACACACACACACATCAACTGTGCTATATGGTGTGTTTACTGTTACACTTTCACACAGAAATACATTATTGAATGTTTTTCTTAT
>OOFB01007341.1:18213-37543 GCA_900323305.1 Trachyrincus murrayi | reverse complement strand
ATATTTATTCTATAGAGAAACACTAATGCATTCCAAATTACACAGATTGATGATTTCTGTCAGTCTATTAGGCCACCACCCCACACACACACACACACACACACACACACACACACACACACACATATATAAACACTGTTTTTGTTCATCCTTGCAGGTGCTGGGATCTAAGTGCAGGCAATCTGACCGGGATCTTTCAGATTCCTATCCTAACTGCCATCGTGGTAAGCATATCTCTCTCTCTCTCTCGCTCGCTGAGTTAATTGTAGCCCTCCGCAGCACCTGTGACTCAGTTGCTCTAACCTAATGATACGTGATACCGTGTGTAATATATGGGTGATTATGTGTCTTAATCTATGTCATCATATTGATACGTTCTTCCTTCCAGGTCAATTTTGTTTTATTTCTGAACATAATCAGAGTCTTGGCGACTAAACTGCGAGAGACAAACGCAGGGAGATGTGACACACGGCAGCAGTACAGGTAGGCCCACTCCATTATGTTGATACAGACTTTGTCTTCCCGCGTCTCGGGAAATCAATTCTGACCCACAGTTTGAAATTATTCATTTAAGTTCATGTTACAAACCTACTGCCCGGTAGTTCCTCAAATATGAATATACTTAACCTTTTCGGCATCCCGCAAGTAATTACAGACTTACAGACCGGATACCGTACATATATAGCTGTCATGATGGACACAACTCAATATTAGGGTGTGGTTATTATTTTAGGAATCATATCTGAATGTAACTTGATGGATTATATATGGATTGTGCTGCTTCTGAGGACGATAGTGTTACATTTGGAACCACATTTGCAGGGTAATGTATAACAGGGTGGGAAGTGGTTATTTAGACTCGGTCAGAAAAGATCATGAAATGAAAAGATAATGAAATGAAAAATGTTTGTATATTTTTGTTGTTTTTTTCACAGGAAATTGTTAAAGTCCACATTGGTGCTGATGCCGTTGTTCGGTGTGCACTACATTGTGTTCATGGCCATGCCGTATACCGACGTCTCTGGGATTCCTTGGCAGATCCAGATGCACTATGAGCTGCTGTTCAACTCCTTCCAGGTAAGGCAGCTAGCTTGAATCACCGCTTGAGGGCTGGTTCATACGTTTCTCCTCGTGACACACATCACTGAACTGGATTTAAAATGTCTCGAGGCTTGATGTGTCCCTGATAGTGACACGCGGGCGGCTCTTGCCGACGACCCGAACCCTATATCTTTTAGTCAACTCGCCCGCAGATGATTTTTGGATGCAAAATGATAGCTGCACCGCTACCATGACCCACTGTTGTTTAAACCGTGTGTATTTCATACTGTGTTGGTTGTCCCCATCTTGTTGGCTGTCATATTTGTGAAGTGGTTCACAGCCATCACAGATCACAGCCAGCACCACCATCTTCTTTCACTATCCCTCCAAATGTTTCCCAAACTCTTATTTTTCTTCTGTGTGTGCCCTTTTTATTTTAAAATCTCTCGTTCTACAACTTTTCTTTAACAGTCTGTAACTCGCTTTTATTGCACCGATATTTTCGCACCGTCTAGGTCTACGTAACGTTTGGAACGACGTGGCCAATGACGTTTATGTAAATTGATATTAACCTGATTTTAATCAGTCTTTATTCAATATTAGGCAAAACACATTTTTATTTTTCCTATTTTAACTGACTCGCCCGCAGGTTACCCGCAAACCGTGAACCTATTTAGTTTGACTCGTAACCGTGGGTGACCGGTTGACCACAAGCACCCGCACACTTTGGATCATCACTAGTCTTCCACTGACTATATCTTTGAAAAAAATCATTCAGTTAATCATCACACAATAGCTACTAAGATTCAGAAAAAAGATAGGACAGCCCCAGTATGGATACTACTGTATAGCGATAGCAACTAATTTATAATATATTGCCAATTCAGATATTATAAAACTGACTTGTTGTTCAAAAGTTTAAAGTGTCACTTTTATTTATTATTTTTTTAGGGATTCTTTGTCGCAATCATCTATTGCTTCTGCAACGGGGAGGTAAGGATTTCTTCCAATAAACTTTTTTTTTTTTTACGAAGGATTTCTATAACTATAACTTTTTTTCGAATCTTTTTTAAATTTTATTATTTTTGTACTTTCTTAGCAAAGTAAATGAGTCCTGACTGAAATGGTCTCCCTGTAGGTGCAGGCAGAGATCAAGAAAGCTTGGAACAGGAGGACCCTGGCCCTGGACTTCAAAAGGAAAGCTCGGAGCGGCAGCAACACATACAGCTATGGGCCGATGGTGTCGCACACTAGTGTTACCAACGTCACGGCCCGGGGGCCCCTGGCCCTGCACCTCACTACCAGGCTGGGACCCGTGCCCGTCAACGGCCACCGGACCCTGCCGGGGTACGTGAAGAACGGCTCGGTGTCTGAGAACTCCCTGCCCTCGTCGGGACAGGAGCTCCACATCCCAGAGGAGGAGCCCTGCAGCGAGACCCGGCCGTGCAACGAGGAGAAGAAACCCGCTCCCGTGGTGGAGGAGGAGGAGAGGGAGACCGTCATGTGACCTCCTTCTCCTTGCTCCTCCTTGCTCCTCCTTCTCCTTCTCCGGTTGAGTTTCCAGTCGCTTGTAGGTGAGGAAAAAAAAAAACCTACGCAAAAAACCAACAAACATTCAACAGTCTTGTGTTCTCGGGAGGTCTCCGGGAAGACGTCACTGCCAGTTCCGTTGCCTTTTCATATTTTGTCATTATGTGTTGTCGTGTCCTGTGAAATGAGCCAGGACATTAACGATGACTAGTAAGACCCGAGACAAACGTGGGTATCACTGTATTCTGGGGACGGCAACAATCCGCCGTCTGTATTAGCACGGAAATCCTCAACCGTCCGCACACACCTGCCACACCGAACATGTGAAGACTCGAGGCCGACAATCGCTTATTAGTTTTTCCACCGCATTACAGTTCAAACTTCAAAGTTTGTTTCCTTTTTTCTTCCCTTTTTTTTTTATTATTGACAGAAGGATTTAATTCCCCCTGCTTTGGCCTACCAAGTAGACATGAGTCAACAATTACTTGGCAGAAATGGCTTTAAATCCCATTTATACATTTAAGTGGATCTGGAGTCTGAGGACCATGAAAACAGCAGGCTTTGTTGTTACGACTGAGTGAGAGCAGCTACATATAGAGCGTTTACTGAAGTCTATACTCGCCTTCTGAATGGGGAAAAATCTGTTCATTCTGAGTGGAGTGGAATATTATGCAGTGACCTAAATACAGTATGTGCTTCTATGTAAACATGAAGGTACTCAGGTTATTAGAATCCGTTTTGTTTTTGGTTTTCTTTGCACACTAGTCTTAAAGTTGTGTTAGTCAGCAATTCTTTGCAAAGTATTGTCTTATTTAAGGCCTTGAGCATTTCAGAAAAAAAATATATATGGGGTTTCATAGTATTTAAGTAATTACTCATTGTACATTTTCAACGGTATAAGTATAACACTCTATTTAACACCAGCATAAGAATATATCTTTGAAGTTGATCAATTTGACGGTCAGTGCCAGGGCTACAGAACAGTCATAAGTACGCAAATTTCTCACAATGTTTTCAAAGGGAACCAAATAAGTGGAGGAAATGGTTTTTTTTTGTTCTCCGCCTCAATGGAATGTTAATCAAATATGAATTCCAAAGAACTCTCAAATACCTTTGGAATTCCAAGACTTACATCTTCTGTGGCTATGAAGGAAAGCGAGACACTAACTAGCATGCCTGAAGTATTATATATATATATATATATATATATATATATAGTACAGTGTTATGCTGCTTGTATTTTGTAAATATAATGTATACGTTTAAATAGAAGTCACAATGTTTACAAAGATCAAAAAGCCGTTGTGTTTGTGAGCTAACAGTGTTGCGTTTTATCAATATGTTATCAAGCTAATTAAGTGTAAGAAAAGTGTTCGGTGGTACAGAATGTTCCATGCTGTATATAATCCACAATAATAAAAAAAAAGAAACGTGACTATATTTTGAGGTGAGGGATTACGTTCATAAAACATTTAACTGAATATCTGCTAAATCGTAGTTTGTTGCTCTCACTTGTCTGAATCACATCCATGCCAGTACTGTACATATGGTAATCCATTAAATGCCTTTGTAATCCAAAACTCACTGCTTTCAAAAACATAAGTATAAAAGCGTGTAGCCTTTCACACTTGCATACTTTGAATACTGTATTTTTCATTCCACCTTCCTGGCATATAATGCTGTTCCTCTGAATCTGTGTTTGTGTCTTGGAATTGATTGTTAGATGCCCCAGTCTTAAATTGTTATGTCTTGTGTATTTTTTGTTTGTAACAATGAGTGTGGGTGTTATGTAAATGTGTTTACAGTTTAAGGAGCATTATCACTTTTACCAAAGAAAGTTACTGCCTGTATTCAGTGTTATGTACAGTGCCCCGATTTGCAACGTCTTAAAAGTTGTTAGGTTACAGTATCATCACTTGAAAAAAACAATGAATTATCCCCCTCAAAAAATGATAAGATTGGTCTTGCTTTAATCCTGACTGTGATACGTTACTGTAACTTTGATTTGGTTGTTCTGTACGATGACGTAACTTGACACTCTAGTCTTAATCTTTCTGCTGCCTGTTTTAAGTGACACCGGGAAAGAAAGGATGTTTCACCTCACTTTTATTATAACTGGCGTGTGCCTGAGGCCGACTGTCTCACTGTCAAAATAACCATTCACCAGCCTTTCATAGTGTCCATCATGACACGTCTGACTCCTGTACTCTGTTACTATTTTGGTTTCCATTGGCTATTGTTCCACACGTTAAAGTCGGCTTAAGCCCAGCGTGCGCTTGGCTCACAGTTGTCTGCGATGGGAAATTAAGATGTAATCTCCCAACATGGGAGCATGAAATAAGCTGTGCATCTGAAGACGTCAACAGCAATAGTGAGGAAGCTTCTTTATTGAGCTTGTGGTCACCAGTATTAACGTTAACACCAGAGCTCACAAGTTTGAATTGAGTAATAATGTATGCGCACACACCACATGACGCAGATTTGATACCTTATGAAAGTTCACATTCTGATTATTGTACAAGTCTACCCACATGCGTGGTGATGTATATTGATTTCACACTGCTCTAGCCATGGGCTATTATGACTTGCTATTTGACCCCCACCAAGAGCATCCGACGTGCCAGACTCATGTTGACTGTCCGCCGGCGATACTTTTTCACCTGGTATCTGTGGAATTTTAGGGAAAGCAATTTTTAGCGTCTTGAAAGACTCAAACGTGGACATGACGGTGGACTCGGAGGTCTGGGCAAGTGATTTAGATGTCTGCTCTAAGTGGCAGGATGTGGAGAAGGACAAAGCCGAAACCTGATGAGTAGCAATCGCTTCTCATCGTTTCCCTCCCATCGTCCCACTAACGTTTTCACACCCTCCACATTTACCACTTTTGATTTAGCTTTTTTAGGTTTTATGGTCAGAGTTGGGAAGGTAGCACACCCCAGACAAATCTAAAATGTTTTATAAGAAAGAAAACGAGCAAAAACACGACAGCATACCGTAAACTCAACCCATGTTATTCTTTAGAAGGAAAAAAAAACATTTTAAATGAAGCACTTTAATGAACTACAATACAGTATTTTTGTTTTCGATTGTACTTTGTAAATTGATTGTGTTTTGGATTCAAGTGTATAACAGGGCAAATTGTCATAGAGCTAAGGTTATATTCGCTGTTTTCAAATACCTCTCATAGAATAAAAAAGTTGTTTTTCTTTATTTATATCATACTGAAATATATATACATTCATTGTTCATAAATATGATTTTGCTTCTGATATGTGGAGAATGTTTGCAAGAGACCATTGCTTGTTTTTTAGTCCATAGTTTAGTAAATATACATGTAAATGTGCATTTGGAATAAAACAAGATGGTGTTCGCTGTTTGCTAATGTTTAAAAGTGTATTGAAAATAACACAATAAATATATAATTTCTACCGTATTGCTCTCATGGTTGCCTATAAAAAAAATGCTTTGGTGTGAAAAAAAACCAATGCTGAAGATACAACTCATCAATACAACACCTTACACCAACGTCTTAAAAAATATATATCCTCAGTGCTTTGTGTTTATTAACAATATGTACAAATCATATTTTCATAAAAAGTATCCAAAAGTAGGCCTACCCAACATTGGATAATACGACATGAGATTAGTTTTCTTGTATTTCCTTGTGCAATGTCTGCAGGGTTTGTCCATAGAACATGAGACTGTCCATAGAAAGTAAGAGTCTGTTCTACTTCTGTATTTCTTTTGTGGTTCACTTTTTAGCTCCTCCTTTCTTGGCTCCGCCCTTCGCCCCGCCCTTGGCTCCTCCTCCTTTGCCTCCTTCCTTGTCTCCCTTCTCTCCTTTCTTCGAGCCGCCTTCTTTCTTCGAGCCGCCCTTCTCACCCTTCTCACCCTTCTCTCCCTTCTCACCCTTCTCACTCTTCCTCTTCTTCTTCCCCCCTTCTTCCTCCGGCTCCTCCTCCTCTCCCTTCTCTCCCTTCTCACTCTTCCTCTTCTTCTTCCCCCCTTCTTCCTCCGGCTCCTCCTTCCCTTCCTTGCCTCCTTTCTTAGCCTTCTTCCCCTCCTTGCCGTCCACCTTCGCAGACACCGTCTCCACCTCCTCCTCCTTCTCCTCCACCTTTGCAGCTGCAACCAGAAGAACAAAATAAATTGAAGAAAGAAAGAAAGGCTTCAGTCTATACACACACACACACACACCTGGTATCATACCAGACCCCCCTCTTCACCTCACCCTACCTCCCCCAATAAGCCAGGCCAGCTGAAAGGGGAGAATGAAATAGAGACACACCTCCTGTAAGTGGGTCATGTGCTGATGAAGGCAGCATCTGTCTCTATTGGTCATAATGAACATGGCCTGTTTGTTCTCCTAATGGGATTCTAATGAGTGCCTTCTGACAAGAGATACAACGTTGAACGTTCAGCCGACCCAGCGGCATCCCCGGGCTCCTGGTTCACTCTGCACTGCATTCTGCACCATTATGTAGAGTCACGTCATCTCCTGGTTCACTCTGCACTGCATTCTGCACCATTATGTAGAGTCACGTCATCTCCTGGTTCACTCTACACTGCATTCTGCACCATTATGTAGAGTCACGTCATCTCCTGGTTCACTCTGCACTGCATTCTGCACCATTATGTAGTCACGTCATCTCCTGGTTCACTCTGCACTGCATTCTGCACCATTATGTAGAGTCACGTCATCTCCTGGTTCACTCTGCACTGCATTCTGCACCATTATGTAGAGTCACGTCATCTCCTGGTTCACTCTACACTGCATTCTGCACCATTATGTAGAGTCACGTCATCTCCTGGTTCACTGTACACTGCATTCTGCACCATTATGTAGAGTCACGTCATGCAACATTAGCTTGAAAAAAAAAGCAGTCAGCAAAGTCTTGGTATATATTCAAAATTCTATTAAACTATTAAGAGTCAATATTCCACTTTTGTAAAACATACATTGAAAAAGAAAAGGAATTGCACTAAGAATATTACATAACTTGTCATATGAGTTGTCTATAGATTTCTACAGACACTACCGGGTTTTTCTTACTCAGCAGGAACCACAAAAAGATTGCGTATGTTGTCTGTGTGTCATAAAGCATGGTATGTACGACTGCGTTGGGCAAAGGAATTTGCATATCACACGTGTTGTACTTTCAGAGACTGGAAAGGGCAAGAAAGGTATAGAGTGACTGGGGGGGCACTGGTGTCTCTTTACACTCCAGTGACGAACTGGTAAGGTTTCGAGAACATTTGCGCAAGAAAATATGCTTCAGCGGTCACGTTTTTCCAACATTATCAAGGTAAACATCGTGCAGTATAGGTCAACAGAAGCTACGGAAATACATTTGAAAGAAAAGGCCACAAAAATGCACTGTCGTCTATAAATGCATTCTTTGTTTCAATGCTATGCATGTCCATGAACTCCTGTATCGCAAATACCAATGTATTCATATGTTCTCCAAAGCATAATTTCAGCAACCTTGCTCACATAAACTTTGTGTTATTGGTTACTTTTAAAGGTGTGGATCACAGAGGCCAATATTTAGTTATGCACCCTCTGCCAAAGGATAATGAGCCAGCGTGGATAAAAAAAAGACTCTAAGGGTGTGTGTGTATATATATATATATATATATATATATATATATATATATATATATAGTGAAGGGAGAGAGGAAAGCTAAATGCCATGTTGAGCCATTGCAAGTCGCTCACAACGTAATCAAACTTAGCTGTCACCCACAGATAAGCTTCCTTCACCTTTTTCCTTCCCTTCAATTGTTATCTCTCTCTGGGGAATTGTGTGTATGCGTGCATGTGTGCGTGCGCGTGTGTGTGTGTGTGCACGTGTGCGTGCGTGTGTGTGTGTGCTTGGGGGAGGAAGTGATGGGCAGGTGTTGAGATGTGTTAGAAAGACATAACCTGTCTGCTTTAACAAAGACTTTCCACCGCTTGCTTTTGAGGGGAATGGAAGCCCTCGCAGCCGGCACCTGGGTACATCTTCACCTTGTGTCTATCAGGCATTGTACTCCAGATAGACGGACAGACAGTAGGGGTGATTACCGCAGCTCCTGAGTCAATGCAAAAGGATGGTTTTGTGTGTCTGGGTTGCTGGATGTTGCTCGATTGTCAGTAATGGGGTTTAACGTGTGCCGCTGAAAGGGCTTTTAATACATTTAGATATTTACTTATTCATCCACGGGTGCACATGCCTGCACAGCAAATATTTGTGCGCATAAGCGGTAGTGATATTTATGTGGTGATGATTTTGATGTTGATGTTAATTGTAAAATGACAACTCACGTCCTGTAGTTGAAATTTTAACTCAAAAAATTAATTATTTTGAATTCCACCTTCATGACTATCTAACTATTTTAACTTTTAACTAACGTTTGTCACAAATGGTAATTTCCTTTTTTCTGTTAACTGACATACATTATTTGCATGTGCATTCATATTTAATCCACAGGCATATTGATAATAATGGAGTATTTTGAGCTCCGTGCCAGTGAGGATATCTGGTCATCCTTTCAGCAGTGCATATTACAAACCAGGTTATCCCCTCCGCATGGGTGAGTACTTATATGGAATGGATGAGGATTTAGCCAAACGCATTAGAGTATCCCAACATATAGAGTTGAGTCATGTCTGCTCCATTAGCTCTCTCTGTTATTATGGGATATCATTATTATTATTATCATAGATAGTAATTATATGGTTTTATATATGTACACATATATAACTCAGGGTTCACCTACATCAACTCACTATTGACATTTTTTTCCTGTGTGAGAAATGCAGTGGTCCTGACTAGGCAAATAAATATAAATACAAATAAATATATAAGGTAAATAAATACTGTTATGAAGTAGGCTTTCTGTGTCTTTGGGTGTCATCTGTCAACTGCAGCCCAAATCTGTCACAATACTTGACCTTAGAAAACCTCCAAAAAGGATCCAAACAGATAGAAGGGGAAGCTTGGACCTAAATATGATTGCTATACTACAGTGTAAATACGATTACTAATGAGTTATACTACAATGAATCTTTATTCAACGTGGCGAAGCAAAGAAGTCAAGTAGAGAAGTAGGCAGAGACTGAAATAAGACAGGCATCAAACACAACACTAAACATGTCATAGCTAAGGCTAAATAATCATCAGTTCACCAATTTCACCAAAGGATTCATTTTTTTGGTTAGACTAAAACCACAATGTACATGAGCTCACACAGCAGCATCTATACACACGCACAGACGATAAGAGGATTACATTACATTACACACAAAAAACATCTTTAAACATAATGGCATGCGAGAAATAGGCACTGCTGCACTAATGCATATTTTCAGACAAAAGAGATTTTTTTTTCCAGGAAAGTTTCTATATAAAGCACTAAGTGTTGCATAAATATCCTGACCCTGACAACTGTCTGACTGAGGCGTGTCGATTTTGTTCTATCCCGTCTCTGGGTAGAGGCAGCGCCACAGGTGTTGCATTATTTACGCAACAGATGCACAGAGAGGACATCTGTGACAGCTACCAACATACACACTTTGTTTCTAAAAGGGTTTCCTCCAATCAAGAGGCTGCATGGGTGCCTAGAGTCTGAAGAAAGGAGGTTGAGGAGGAGGAGGAAGGAGGAGAAGGAGGAGGAGGAGGAGGAGAAGAAGGAGAAGGAGGAAGGTCATGCAGTCTCTGGCAAATCGAGTGGAGCGTTGATCTCTTCCTCCTCCCTAACTACCGGCAGCTCACTGTCAGCAGTCTGAAGCTGGACCTGCTCAGAGACCGTCTGCACGTTGGACGTCTCCGCTGGAGGACGGGAAGAGATGAGAAAGGACCAGGAAGAGAGAAGAAGAGGAGAGGAAGAGGAGAGGGGAGGGGAGAAGAGAGAAGAAGAGGAGAGGAAGAGGAGAGGAAGAGGGGAGGGGAGGAGAGAAGAGATAAGAAGAGGAGAGGAAGAGGTGAGGAAGGAAGGAAGAGGAGAAGAAAAGTGTTAAATAGAAAAAGTAAGTAAGCAAAGTAGTTAAGGGAAACTAAAGCGCGAGAGAACAGAGCGATAAGGAAAGCCTGCTGTAGGTGGATAGCAGCCTGCTCAAAGAAACAGCAAGCCATTCAAAGGAGGATTGACTATGCAATATATATCTGAAGCAGGCTACAGAAGCACTTACATCCTGGAATCTCCGTCAGTTCACTGAGAGGGGGGACGGTCTCCAACGTGTTGGCATATGACTTGGCGGCCAGTCTCTGGGCATGCCGCGCCTCGATTTCCTTCTTGGTTCTGGGGATTCGGCACTTGAAGATGCAGCATAATGTGATCACTGAAGTGGAAAAGGAGGAAAATACAGACAGACAGACAGAGGGGTCATAATCAATTATTTGCAAGTTCTTCAGATTCATGCAGAGTAAAGGACCACCCTGGTATGGAGTTATACATGTGGACGTGTCCAATATGACGTGTCCAATATGATCAAAAAACACAAAACAAACTGATCTGCCTTTTATTCACACGACCGTCTCAGGTTGTAATAAATCAATCACGTTATATTGTTGTTAATAATTGCATAATTGGTTTTATTTTAACCAGATAAATAAAATTCATGCAACTTTGATTGATAGAACAATTCCCAACATAGACTGTGTTTATTCTTCACACTTTTTTCTCTAAACCAAAAAAGAATAAAGATGTAGAAGCTATGGCATTCAGTCCTTCATCATGAGCCACAAGTCTATTGTACCCTGATGTTATGGATGGACTTAAGATACAGTAGTAATTCATATCTGATGTATGCATTCTCTGCTTTCCTACATTATAACCTTGCCCTTGTGAAACTACAACACATATTTCTTTTTACCTAGAGAGACTTTGACTTTCTGGTCATATTTAGTTCTTCTGTAGAAGAACTACTATGTACCCTAATTTGCTTGTTAATGTGCTTGTCCGCTAACTGCACTCAGGCTCCGTGTGGATTTGAACCTTCCTTGCTGAATTAACTGAGCAAACTACTGAAGTATTTACTGCTATTTAGTCGTTTAGCAGATACTTTATTCATGTCATTAATGAGGCACCTTGTGCAAGGGTGCCTACAGGTAGGCTGCAGACTTTGGGGTTCTCTCTGTCACAAAAAAAAATGTAAATAGTAAAACTGCTACTACTTACCAACTGCTAAACCAAACATTGAAAAGATGCCGATGACCTGCCATAGCCTCAGCCCCCAGAAGACCACCGTCTCCGAGTCCACCGGGTCGGGCTTCTTCGGGGGGTCTGTGGGTAAGAGCTAAGGGATGAAAGGAACAGGAAGAGATTAATTTATGCGTGTAGAACCTTGATAAGGAACATTTCAGACAGGGTCACGCCTCACATGTCTTAACGAATGGTAGCATTTAAGATATTCGTAGAAGGCAGTTCGCGGAATTTGCTCAGCGGCGTTTCAAAAGATGTCGGTGCCTTTGATGAGAGAGAGTAGGTTAAAAAACAAGCACAAGATTTGGGGCTTTAAAAAAAAACCTGCAGAAGATATAACAAATGGAATGTCACGTAGCGCACACACGCACGCACACACGCACGCACCCCCCCCCACACACACACACACACACACACACACGTATTGGCAAGAAATGGACATGGTAATGTTATTAAATGGACAGGTAATGTTATTACAGCTGAAAGCTACAAATATCAAGGAAAAGCAAGAAAAAAGATCAATAGATGTGAATATAAAACCTTTGATGTCTACTATGCTACAGTATGAAAGCCGAATGCATTCATGTGCTCCATGAATGCTACAGTAATGACGTTTTGTGCGGGTCACCAGACAAATCCATACATCCGTATTAAACAATATTAATAGAGCTGGTTTGATGATCTTTGCTGAAAGACGAAGGATTATATATAGCCTTTGTGACTTGTATTTATCATATTACAATTTTGCTCAAAATCAAATCCAAAGGTGATATTGACTAAACAATGAATGTGAAAGTAGGGTGGGGATATTATTGGTGACATAACAGTGTTTTGAGGCCAACCCAAATTGAGGGAGCTATTGAAAATACAAGCAACCATATGCACAATATTCACACCACATATTACAATTTAGCTCAAAATAATATGTATAGGTGATATTGACTAAAAATGAACGTGAAAGTAGGGTTGGGATATTATTGATGACACAGCAGTGTTTTGAGGGCAATCCAAATTGAGGGAGCTATTGAAATACAAGCGACCATATGCTAAATATTCACACCACATATTACAATTTAGCTCCCAATAAACTTCCCCACCATACTTTCACATTCATTGTTAGTCAATATCACCTTTAAAGTATGGTGGGGATATTATTGATGATCTAAAAGTGTGATGACAATCCGTTAAAAAATGGCAGTTATTGAAAATCTAATCCAGATTAGGAGTGCAGGCCTCTTGTGTGTATCTGTGTTATTGATTACTAAAAATATATATAGACACCCATTGTTGTTTGTGTGGATGTGAAAATTAAAGGGAGGGCTTCTGATCACAATAAAATGGTTTTAAATGCTTTTCATCCTGTAATTTAAATTACATTGCAGTTTGAAAATCTGCTGCGTGCACTTTCTAGACGATCTCCGCGGGAAAAGCGCATCACAGCTTGATATTCGGAGAAGTTTGCGGTGGAATGGTCGAAAAATTACATCCCGTCTTTTCCTAACCACTTTTCCTTGGCCTTTATGGAACACGTCATGAGGTCAAGGAAAGATGTGAAGGATAATTCATAAGGACTTAGGAAAAGACAACCGCTGTGCTAAGAGAATCTGACTGCACTTACACTAGACTACGTCATGATGGACGTGGGTCTGCCGTGGTGGTGAAACTACAATGTTCTGAAGATGGACTACTAAAAGATCATCTTATGTACTTCTTGTTGTTGTTGTTGGTTCATACAGGCTTTATAAACGTGGACAACCAGGTGAAAAATATTACTTCATTATCAAGGTTGGAATTTAAATTAAAAAAGCAATGTAGGCTACCAGTCACAAAAGTGAAATTAAATGGTTGTCACATTGAGAATGGTTGCTAACCCTCCTGTCCACTCATATTGATCGACATGAAGCCCAGTTAGTATGATTGTTTACATGATGATCTCATATTTATCACATGAAGCCCAGTTAGTGTGATTGTTTACATGATGATCTCATATTTATCACATGAAGCCCAGTTAGTGTGATTGTTTACATGATGATCTCATATTTATCACATGAAGCCCAGTTAGTATGATTGTTTACATGATGATCTCATATTTATCACATGAAGCCCAGTTAGTATGATTGTTTACATGATGATCTCATATTTATCACATGAAGCCCAGTTAGTGTGATTGTTTACATGATGATCTCATATTTATCACATGAAGCCCAGTTAGTATGATTGTTTACATGATGATCTCATATTGATCGACATGAAGCCCAGTTAGTATGATTGTTTACATGATGATCTCATATTTATGACATGAAGCCCAGTTAGTGTGATTGTTTACATGATGATCTCATATTTATCACATGAAGCCCAGTTAGTATGATTGTTTACATGATGATCTCATATTTATCACATGAAGCCCAGTTAGTGTGATTGTTTACATGATGATCTTCGTCCCTTGTCGGTCATGTTGATCGTTCGTTTTCGTGAACGGCCGAACGGCGCGTCGCTTTTAATGTTGCTGCCGCAAGGAATTGTGGGACGGCATTATCTCCTTTCCTTTCGTAAAGGATGGGCCTAAGCAAAAAAAAAAGTATTAAATGTAGTGTCACTAAACACGCCAGGAAATCAAGCTCCACACGGTAAGCAGTGAAAAAGCACATTTGCAATAAATGTAATTATTTTGTGTGCCTTTCCTTCTCACCGTGCACCAGGTGTTTGGCCATACTAATCCAAAATCGTTTCTCTCTCTCTCCTCCTTGTGCCAAATCAATCGCTTCATACAAATGTAAGGGCTACAGGCTTTCGTTCGCAAACGTAGCTAGTGTGTGTTACACAATACACATTAACACTGCTTTAGGTGTTTTTTTTGTAGAATTAGTTGTTTTATTTGTCAATGACAAAGCATTGCAAAATATTCGCCGCGAGATTGAAGGGATGTCTCTAACGTGATGACGTCACAGACCTCCGTTGTCTTTAATGCCCACAAACAAAATTGGTGTGCAAATGAAAATAAGATAATATAATTTATAGCTAATACTATTATTATTTTAGGGATTATAGCAAACGTGTTAATCTTGGCATTTTGTGCCACTACAGGCTAATCGATTTTTGATACCATGAAAACATTTAGCTTTGTGCTTGGCGAGCATATCATATATTATTAGTATCAGAATGTAGGCCTATATTTAGCTGTGGCAAATACTACAAAAGGTTTATCATAGGGTAAATTATGAAGGGGGATTAACGTCGAAGGCTAAGCCACAAGCTTTACTTATCACTTATTTATTTAAATTAAACACCATGTTTGGCCTTAAATAAGCAGTTATTTATTTTACTTATTTTTGATTTATAGTTATTAATGTAATATGCCTACATTTGTTTTACAACAAATTGAACTCTATTTCCATTCGATTATTAATATATTTTTTTAATTATAAACTCGACTGTGAGTATATCTTAGGCTAATAACACTATCCATATGCATTTTGCAACATACAAACTGATCTGATACATCACAATTGAGACCAACATTGGTCAGTTCAGGTCTATAACAGTACAATCAATATATCATTTTCCCTATATTGTCAGCCATCTAAAAGTAAATCCATCAAATGTTCAGCCTGTTGTCGTGTTTTGTGAGGTCAGATCCCGGTTGTCGTGGTACATGTCACCTGTTCCTCCCCCAGCTTAGCTTGTGTCTCCATCATGGTGGTTACCTCACACACACACACACCTCAACCAACTACCTTGCACTCTCACACGTTATCTTCTAACCAACCGACATGAACAAAACACATCAGTTGCATCGCTGGTAGTAACCCCCCACCCCCCCTTTTCTTCTGTTGCTTTTCCGTGGAACCATGTAAATGTGTCGACTTTCATTGCGGGTGGGTTTAGTCTTTGTTAAATAGTGCCGGGTTGGCCCCATCGACACATCCATCGTTCAGGCAATAAACATACCATGCATGAAGCGCCACATGTTCAAGCCATGCGGGACATCAACAGCCCAAGGCAATAGTAGCCTTTCCCCCTCCCCTCCCCTTCCCCCTGCTGGTCTCGGGGACAGGGGGAAAACCTGTGGACCGTGCACAGTGCAGCAATACTCCGGCTCTTACCTCTGGATCCGGGATCTGGGACAGCACGGAGGACCAGCAGTGAGCCAGCAGCAACGCTCCCCAGCCCAGCAACACCAGCTGGCGTAGACGCCCGGGCCGATGCCCCGCCATCCTTCTTCCGTTTCCCTTTCGTTCACCCCCCCCCCCCCCCCCCCCTTCCCCCCCCCCCCCCCCCCCCCCCCCCCCCCCCCCCCCCCCCCCCCCCCCCCCTCTCTCTCGCTCTGCTGGGCGGATGATGGCGCTATGTGCCAGACAGGATCACAATGGCCTCCACAGGTGATTGATGGTTATTACCGCTGCACTGACTGCTCCCTATCATTGAGCGCAGCTATGCCCCCCTCTGCTCTGCTGCTCCGGCTCCTGTGCCTCGCGCTGCCTTCCCTCCGATAAGCCAGCGAGGAAGACATGGCAGTGTGTGGGAGAAACACCAACGGCAAAACGGGAGCTCTTTCTCATCGAAGGCAGCTGTTGGAAAAAGGCTGCACTACCAGAGCCGAGCTAGCGCGCTCGCAGGGGACATTAATTAGTTAGGAGGCCTGGTGTGGTTTACAGGCGAGTCATCCTGCTAGGAACAGGCGATTTACACAGGATGGGGGGATGGGCGGTGTGGTCATTTAAGGGTCAGCTTCTCAAAAGGTGTGGCTTAAAAGTGGCAAAGTGAAGACCATTTGTGTGTTTTTTAGTAGATACTATGGCTGTAGTACTATGGTTGTCTACCATAGCATATTCATTACAAGCTTTAAAAAAAAATGGCATTGATGTGATGTGGTATTAAAATATTAAACACAAATGAAGGAAGAAACACTTTTGTTATAGCCTTGGCTTATAATATAGGAAATATAATAATATTAACATATAGTTAGTTGTGCCTTGAGAGCCATAATTTCTGACTTCATGACCCATGAGAATGGGAAGGCTATTGGAAAACTAGAACATGTTGGTTGAACTGAATTTGGTTGCTTGCCTATGCTGAGGTTTTAAGTGTTTCAGCCAGATAGGGGGACAAAGACTCTGTAGATATAACCAAGAACGGGATCCATAGGATTTATTTACAGGGGAAAATATTGATTAGTTGCTGGCTGACTGCTGAAAAGATGTAATGCGATCATACAAGTGAATGCATCTTCTATTAGGAAACAGATTCTATGATCTGTCTAAGATCAATAATCATCTATACACCCCCCTCTAATAGAACAGCTCTTTATTTAAAAACCGAAGGCTGATGATGGTATATTTTGTAATGTGTGCCCATAGCATCAATTACAAATTCTAGTCTCCCCTCTATTTACCCTTTTAAAGTTCTATCAAAACATCCGTTCACATTCTTCAAATGTTCAAGGGCAGGTGAAATGTGTGACCGTAATGTTTTGTGTCAAAAGAGGGGCCCTCTCCCAATGGCATAGAATGTGAATGTTTTAAATTCTCTTCCTCTGGCCTTCTTCTGAAGTCAATTGTATGTGACAGGAGGAAACACACACACTCAGGGACATGGATGGCTCCCTAAGAGTCAAACCACACCCCTTATCAGCTCAGCAAAGTCGGGTTTCTTCTCCCTTCAGTGTTCCTTTGAATGTGTGCCTTTTTATGGTAATGTATGGAGCAAAGACTTCTTAGTAGCACCGAGAAGCAATCGTACGTGTCTGTTATGTAGCAGTTGACTGAAACATTTTACTTTTTAGTAGAAATGCCTTGTGATTGGATTAAAATATGTTTTTAAAGACATAAAGCCTATCACCATAGCTATTGAAGAAGAGGCCTTACAATATTATAGTACCAAATTCTGCTTCTGAGTCTGAGGACTCGGGGCCAAGGAGCCCCTTACCTGGGACTAGCATCATATCCGACTCTCAAATCTTAACTTTCAATTACATTCAAAACCTTACATTCTATATAATGATTTCAGAAGATGTATAAAGTCATGTTACCTCAATAGTAGCATACATTATTTACCACCGTTGTCGCCAAGACTCCATATAGACCTATGGTACAAAGAAGAACCGCTAACCAGAACTGAGATCAAATGCAACTCCTGTCTGCATTTGTCTGCATTGTTTTTTCTCTCCAAGATAAGTGATAACGAAAGACATCTATGGTCTTGCTCCGGAAAAGACACAAAAGAACGTTTCACGCCACATAATCCTCAAATAGCCTTTAGAAGTTCTCAAGGTCAGAACAAGCAGGGGCAGTGCTGTCACCGTCATGGCCACCAGACTGTAAACAATCCCCCCTTCAGCTCAGCTCAGCTCATACAAATTCATCTGAAGACACTTTTGTCCTGAGCTGTCTCTGAGCCTAAATATCACCGTGTCTGATTGAAAACATAACAGAATCAATGATTCAAACATCCAGCTTCCTCTTTAGAATTGTCCTCCTCCTCTGGCCGGTGGAGGATGTGCATTTTGATTTCTATTGTAGATTGTAAATGCATACAATCTGTTTAATCCTTTAATGGATTTGAACATTAACTGTAGCAGCATGCACTTCAATTTATTCATATATAACCTGCGGGTGGCTGGTTTCATGGTGAGCAAAATAATCGTGCACTTAAAAGAAAGAACTGATTAATCTGCTAAATTAATAAATACATGCATAGATAGATACAGATCTTCATGTTTGATTTCGCACAAGCAATCTGAAATCGGAGCACAGAAAATGTTGCTTTTTCTCTTTTAGAAAGCAACATTAAATGTGCAGTGAAGGTTTTGCTGAGAAGATGGAAAAAGGCAATTCTTCAGCTGACACCGGTGGTGAAACCAGTTCATCACGGGGAGCCTAGCGTCAGAAAAGCTATCTGAGAAATGGGTGTACATCCGACAGTTGCACTGTGAAGAGTGTGTGTGTGTGTGTGTGTGTGTGTGTGTGTGTGTGTGTGTGCGGTGAGAAACCGCAGACTGGCAGTTCCTAGACTGGGGTACATACCCTCAGGGGTAGGCACGGCAGGCAGGGATGTGTATGGTGGCACGCATATAGGGGTGCTAAATTAACATTTAAATTTGTAGTACACAATTGTTTGCGTTTCTGTTAAGTATACTTGTTTAGATGTTTTGGATCTTAGAAGGTGCAGCAGTTAGATAGGCATATTTGAAAACCTAAATTACTCACTGTTGAAGTAATAATGTAAATAAATATTCCTCTACCATGCAAGTAAAAGTAGGCTATGTCTTAATAGTCTGCTTAGTAGTTCAATGTTCTGAACAAATAGTACAGTAAGTAAAGTATGTATTTATTAAAAAGACAAAAAAAAGGATGATCGCAAACATTCAAAAACGTTTCGCCTTGGAATCTTTCCAAAGGCAAAACGAGCATTATATAACATTAGAGTTTAGGTCCAAGTCAAATTTGCATTTTTTCCTCTCGGTTGTGTTTGACTTAAAGATCAAAATGATGAGCCGGAACGAGCTGCGTGTCACCAGGGGTTGACATGGCTGTCCACACTGCCATCTAGTGATACTGGCTCAGTGTTGACACAG
>OOFB01007340.1:39323-53616 GCA_900323305.1 Trachyrincus murrayi | reverse complement strand
GGGGGGGGGGGGGGTCATGGATTGATGAGTGGTTGGTTCTGGAAGAGTCATGTGGTAGATGATTTATTCAGAGGAGTACTACCACTGCACCGGCTTTAACCAGTGGCATACATCACGCAGAACACATACAAAAAACATGACCTCCGGACGTGTTAATGTAGAATATGAGCAAGGGTGTAACAATGGTATAGACATGGGGGGGGGGGTCCAAATGAGAGCCCTCCCCAAGAATTTCTTATTTTGTATTGTATTTGTGCATTTGTGCATATGTAACCCCATATTCCATGTTACTTATTATTACCTAGTGCCCAAAGTCCAAAGCAATGTATAGAAATAAAAAGCAAATCTGATATTCAATTTCCAAAAGAATTATCCACAACATAATCCTAGACATTTATCAATATTCAATACTTACAAAAGATTAGCAGACAGGAATTTTTCCAGTCTCATTCAGAACAAAGTACTTGACCGTCAGATCCCTGTTTTGGACATGAAACGTGAACTTGCAATGCCTTGACAATGGACATTATGTGACAAAACATATTTAAGGTTCAGAATGTGCCATGTGTTAAAGTCTGTGTAAAGTAAAAACAAATGTGTTCAGAGTTTGTCACACCACAGAAAAATGTGTTATTAACCACCCTGCCAAATTTGAGTGATTAAACAAATCCCCAAGTATATAAAATTAGGTTTCAAAATCATGCAGAAATAAGCAGTATTCTCTACTCTGAAACGCTGGGGGCGTGTCTGCTGAAGGCGCTGAAGCAACGCCCACTCGGTTCGGCTACATACAGCTTTTGTTTTAGCTTGTTCATCACAATTAGCTGTTAGACTAACCAGCACGCTGTGCTTGTGTAAAACATAGCGGCGGTGGATGAGAGACTGCGGACACAGCAGATTAAAATGTCGCTTTCTACATGTGTATGCTTGTTGAACAGGTGTATTGATTAAGTATTGGCTTTTTACCCGCAAAGGTTTTATTGCACTTACAGTAATGAGCGTAGTTGGAGGAGCTCCTCTCTGTGCGACTCTGTCCGTCACGCTGCAGCCTCTCCTCTGCTCTGTCGGGACTGTCAGCTCCGACACAGCAGAGGAGATGCTGCAGGTGATAATAAATTACACCAAAACGCTAAAAGGTACCAATAAAGGAACCGGTAACGTCAGAGCTTATCAATACTACGGTCTTTAATAATATAATATATTATATAGTATAATACTGGGTTTCGGTAGCCATCCCTACTACACGAGGTCAAATCACGTCAGGGCATTGCACCATGGATGTAAATGCAAATTGTGGCATTCAGGTAAGATGCATGAGCGGGAGAACCACTGATGCTAATGCGCTCTAGTGTTTAGTGTTAGGGGCGGGGTCATGGCGCCGGGGGCCCCAGTGAGTCATCGAGCCCCCATTTCAGACCCGCCCAAAAAAATCCGGAAAACAAACAGGATGAAAAACTGCTTAACGGTCTAACTCCACAATTCAGTGCTACATAGTTCAGTCATGTGACATTTCATATTTGCTAATGTATATTGGTGGGGACAGATTGGCATTTTCTCAGAATACGTGGTTACTCCCATGGATACGTATATATTTTCTGCCCGCGGCTCACAACCATCTCATTGGAGGCGACATGTTAGCGTAAACGTCTGCTTAGCAAGAAAGTCATGAGTCCGATCGCAGTGTTGCGGTTAGCCGATTGAGACAGATTTACACTTATGGGGGTGGGGCTGGAGAGACAAACGGTGGGCTCTGTGACTCTCGCTTGGCTACCAGTCTCACCCACCCCCCAGACTGGCAGTGATGATGAGGGCGCGCTTTATTCTCCACCACCACCACCACAGTGAATTAAATGGACCAGAAGGCATTGGTCACACAGATCTCCGCTAGCCTCTCTCAGTCAAGAGCCAGAAGGGGGGGGGGGGGGGAAATAAAATACGTCTTTCTGGGTCAACACAGTCCCCTCCCGAACTAAATGCCTCTTGGCCTGTTGCTAAAGAGACGATGGGCCCCGGGAGCAAGGCAAACACAAAAACCTCCAGGTCGGTTATGAGCCAAGCTGGTCGGCCATTTGGACGGATTCATTACAAAACAGGTACTGTGGATAAAATGCGTTGACGTCCTTCGTAAGTTGTGTGGCTGTGTTGAATAGATTTTAAGAAGAGATCTAGAAAAACCAAAAAGATGTTAGTTAGTCTTTCCACTTCCACACGAGTGTTGTAGTGATGTGCCAGCTCATGATGGTGATTCAGGGGGAGGGGAGGAGGGGTGTAGTTTTAAATACGATGGAAAAGTTAATAATCGTCAAAACAATATAGAAAGGCAATTGGGAGTGTTTTAAGTGGATTTTCAAAAAAATGTTTGACTTCACTGAGCCCAACTGGGACTAAACTGACCTACTTCGTTCAAATTGAATACATCGAAACGATCTTCAACGTTGGCACTATCTTCAACGTTGGCACTAGCCGTTGTGGAAAAGGAAAGAAGAAAAAGCCACTTCCTGAACACCAGAAATAACCACGGTCCGACTAAAAGTCAGACACTGACGAGATTAAGAGATTATAAAATAACCACTCTGTTGAGGTGCCTTCAGTCAAATGGGGAAAAAATAAAACAACAAGTAAATAGGTGAAGGAGAAAGCTGACAGTAAAGTGTTACAGGTTATATCCCAGACCGTAGACCCATCTTAGAATGAGTCACTATACAACTAGACTAGTAAACATCCAGAAAATTCCCTTCATCAGATTGAAGTTGTAGCTGCTACATAATAGGATTTCATATCACATTACTAGAATTTCACCAGCAAGACGGACACTAAAACTTTCCAGTGCTCATGTAATGGGTGTGTATTCAAAAGAAAACTGCTTTTATTGTGTTGTCATGACCAGGTTCCATGGAACGCTGTTACACAACAACACGCATCAAATATTTGCACATGAATGCAAATAGGCTACATTAGCTCCAACGCAAACGCATCTCAATGTCGTCGTTTTCATTAGGGATTCATAGGCTATAGGAGTAGCCTATACAAGGACACAAAGATCTCATTTAACCCTACAATGGAGGCACATCGAGCACGTCACGTTGACAATGTCACATTAGGATGTGTGGTCACATTCCTACAGCAGGCTAACCTGTTGGGCGTGATGTCACGGTGTCACGTGTTTCTCCGCAGTGTCTCTAGCCAGCGTATAAATGTGTCTGGTCTTCTGGTTTTGGTTGCATTTTGAATTGAAGTTGCATTTTGAACAGCAAGGGGTATGAATGTAAAACATCAACTAGCTAACAACTGTTTTTTTTTATGACATAGCATAGGTTAGGAAAGGTCGTTAATATAGCACCCTGTAAAAAAACAACACAAAGGTCGTTCATGCTTTAACATTAACATTTAATCGGACAATCAATAAGAATGAAATGATCCATAAAATGATAATTAAAAAAGAGAAACAAAAAACACCCCACCCTCAAGAGCATAGTTCATGTATTTAAAGACCTATGCTCGTTATGTTTATTTGTGACCACCAGAGTGGGTGCACACGACTACACACGTCAACAGATTAAAAGGTTCAGGGAAACTGAAAATAAGGTGGGGATAAACCGCTGCAATAGGCAGAAACGCGACCCTGAGAATTAGAAACAGCGGAGGCGGTGTTGGAAAGACAGGAAAAGAGTGGAACCTGCTGTTCCAGTTTCTCCCTCTCTTGCTGGTTTGGTTCTCAGCCGTGTTCTTCTTTCTGAATGGTCTTACGTGACAGAGGAAACAAAACCGTGATTGTTTTCTTTGAGCCAATACTGAAACGAGGGTTGGTAATCTGATCTCTGTGACAAGCGGCGATTCTCTACCTTGCTTAATGCATCTTCCCAATTCCTCACCGGCGAGAACGGACTGGATACGACCCGCTGGAACTCACCCATCGGGATAAAATATACTCTCAATATCCACTAATAAAGAATCAAACAATACAACTAAAAGATGAAGCACATTGTGCTCCTAAAAAAAAGAGCCATCAATTGTAGACCCAATTATTTCCTTTTTCTCAAAGTCCTGCCAAGGCACGCTAAACTCACTGTGACTTTAGTTGCGTTTCCCTGGAGATGTGCATACCATAATTACCCCAATGAATAATTCCCATACTATTTTCATACACAGCGCTCAGGAAAAAGAATAAAAGGAACACAGTTTGAGGTTATAGAGGAGTCAGGAATCCCCCTGGGTGTTACATAGCTGATAAGGTACATTTACTAACCTTTTAAAGAACGCAGTATCAAACCAAAGGGGAATGCCGTGTTGTTGACTAACAACACAAGCTGATGACGACAGTCTGTATCGATCATCCTCTTGTTTCATATTGAGCGAGTCAAGAGTTTGTATAGGAAATACACAAGACATATATAAACAGACTGTCCTAGCAGTACATTTCTTTTACAGAACAGACTTGTTTATTTCTGATTATCATCTTGGGATATTCATCATCACCACGCTGATGCGGCATAATGTGTCCTATTCTTTCTCCGATGACAAACATGGGATGGGTTGATTTAAATTAAACGCACGGTGAATAGACTTCCTGTTTGTTGAACGCCTGGTATGCATGCCATTAATCTTACACACACACGCTCTTGCCTCTATTCCATTTATTCAACCCACATTAAACATGGACGGAGCACACACAAACACACACAAAAACAGTAGTCATTTTGCAATTCAAGAAGCCGTCATAATATTTAACGTATGAAAGCCTCATGTGACGAAATTATGCGTTTCACGCACGAGTGGTCGGAATATGAGATGAATTCAAATCAAAAAACTGCCCAGATCAAACACTGTAGACGAATGCAACAAACCGGCATAGCTGCATGCAGTGGTAAACTAAGGTGGTCTTACTCTCTCTGGTTTCCCTGCAAGTGCACAGATGTTTATCAACATCTGTGTGCGGCGTCTTGTTGTCTGGGCAACATGCCGCTTTTCATCATCAGGACTGCAACCGCTGCCATCTATGAACGTCATCGGCTTCTTCCTTTACAAGCCACATCCCACCGATGGAGGAAGCCAAAAAGAACGACACATCCTGACCTCTAAGATGTTACAGAAACCTTTAGCTGTCAATATACAGCAACCTAGAATCACTTCTGCTCTTCAAAATGAGAGTTCAGTTTTTTCCCCCCATAGTCTGACAAGATGAAGCTTGTATAAGCGAAAGCAGATGGCCATCCTAGCTAGCGTTCAGAACGGGAAGTACAAGCCAGTAGGGCAAATTAATGTGTATCAATACACAAAGATTCAGTTTTAGTTTTTGTCAAAGACATTAGTACAATTAGTGGAGGGGGGGGTCTTTAAAAAATATACAGTATGTCCCCCACAGCACAATCAAGACCTCTATTTCAATAGAGGTGCAGGTGTGGGCTATATACACAAGTTACAGCCTACATCATGTTCTCTGACAAGTTTCACTAAAGACTTTTTGCCTTCGCCTTCCCCTGTAAGGCACAGGAGACATTGCTGGTTAGTGCTAGTGTTACAGTGGTAGCAAAGGCTTGCGAGAGTAAGCCATCCTCTATTCAACTCATTGAGCCTAAGCAGACCAGGAGTGCTGTCTGTTCAGCATCACGGATAGTCCCATGCATGGCCAAGAAAGGAAAAGCAGAGGGTAAGGATGGCCTATAAAAACAACCAGGAAACCAATATAAATCCAATATAAACCACAATGGCAAATTTGCCAAATGTTGCGTTTCATTATAAAACATGATTACGTTGTAAAAGTGTCCTGCCCCTTGACAGGTTTTGACTTTCTCCTCCTCTTTTCTTTCCAAAATAAGCCAAGTCAAATACAAAAACACACCGCCTAAACCGGAGTTACTGCTTCCACACAAGTCAGTAATCAGATTACTGAGGAGGCTTACTTTACAACATCTGAACAGAACACCAGAACGAGAACTTGCACTCGAGATGTGCAAATGGTGAAATTCAGTCCAGTGTAATTATTGGGATTCTGTGCACACTGGAAAAAGAGGCCGAAGCGAAGACACGGGAGTAAGGCCGGGTCTCAATGACCAGGGCGGCTTACATTCAGGTCAAAGTATCAGTATCGAGGCCACTGTGTATCAGTGCTGACCGTCTTGTCCACAGAGTAACAAT
The DNA here is from genome assembly GCA_900323305.1 of Trachyrincus murrayi. Taxonomy (NCBI): domain Eukaryota; kingdom Metazoa; phylum Chordata; class Actinopteri; order Gadiformes; family Macrouridae; genus Trachyrincus; species Trachyrincus murrayi. The sequence goes on along the minus strand of OOFB01007340.1, from coordinate 47,481 downwards.
CCACTAATCACTTGTTTAACCAAAGCTGCATAGAACAAAATTATTCAAGTGTTTAACCTTAACAGGAAAGGTCCCCGCGAATCAACGTGGAGTCAGTGATGGACTGGGGCATTGCTGATTGCTGATGGGCTTTGCAGTTTTCCTGGGGGGGTTCTTGCATCTGTGCATGCCAGTGTGCACAGATTCATTTCAAATGCAACGACTTCCAACGTCTAGCTTTGTGTGCCTCAAGCAGAGAAAAAAAAAAACATTTTCCATGGGAGCCCCTTTTGGGGTCATCCGTCTTCACTGAGGTGAACTTGGGAGTTCACCGCAATGAACTCCAGTCACATGACTCCTGGCTCAACTAGGCTGAGTGCGCCTTGCGGTTCTTAGCATGCGAGCGGTGTAAATGTCCCCCTCGCTTCACACCCATCTAAAGCAGCCAGCAACTACATGCAACCGATAGCCACCGTGAGGGAAAATAGGGTAAAAAAGGTATATGGCACTTTTACACACCCTTGCTTCATAAGTATATGTATTCTTCATATATAGAGCTCAAATATACATGAAAGAGTGCACTAAAGGGCGATACGTGTGGAGATGGTTGCAATTTTAAATCTGTAGGTTTAAAAAAACGTTTTAGTAGAGGAAGAACCAAGGGTTGTATTTCCATTTAACTGAATCAGCGGGTGGAAAAATGCATGGATAGAATAGAATCCATGCGCATACAATGCAGAGAAAGACCGTATCTGGCGTGCTAAGGGAGAGCTAGGGGGCGTGCTCATTTTTTTTCCCCCTTTAGAAATCCGGAGGCAACCATTTAGTTGGCAAGGAATTCTTTACAAAAGGTGCAAAAGCAGCTTCCTGATTAGGAAAGAAGAGTTTCAAACAACCGAGACCACTCCCTGTGATCCGGAGGGGGGGGGCGAGTGTTAGTGCGGGTTAATCGGTAACCAGAGGGAATCATTTTCAAACGCTGCCATTCCAGAAGGATGTGTGGAGTGGAACAATGTCAACGGCAGGTAATCTAGGAGTAGTTGGCCCGTGGCTCCAACTGAGAAGACAGTGGCGGAGCTTAATGACACCTTGAACGCTACTGTGGAAGAAAAAAACAACAAGATTTGTATTTAATAATCCTTCACTACTTGGCCAGTTTAGTATTTTCTTTGACGTACTCGGTAAGATTTTGCATTTGCGTCATTGAATAAAAATGTAATGCATAAACAAGGTTGAGTTCCAGCATTCTGCAATACATTACATCATATTCTCCAAAAGCAGCCGTTCCAAAAGAAAATCTGCTCCAAAATGTATTCAATGATACAGCAATGAGCACTACAAAACTGCACCCATCCACACAACAATTGAACCAGTTATAAACAAAGCTTTGTAAAAGAGAGTACAACTCTGCTGTTGGAAATACAATGTGTCATTAAAAGGAGGTAAACGCATATACATTTCCAATGCAGCGCAGCAGTGACAACAGACTAGATCGTGGCTTGTGCAGTACTCAAACCACTTTAAACTAATTTGCGCGCGTGGATGAAGCTTTCAGAAGGGGATTTTAAAGTGTATTATTTTAAGTGTATTTCTACAGTGGACAGTCTACATAGTGTTGATGTGAAACCTTTACAGACACTTTTTATTACAGTTTACGACTGCTGGCCGAGTTTGTGTTGTGGTTGAAACAAAATGAAACGCCCCTTTCACCCAGATCTGAGCTCGTCTGCCATCAGACTTTAGATATGAATCTAAAGTCTGATTTGTGAGACTAACGTTCGAGTGACGAACAGATACACATCTCCACAGCTAGGAGAGAGGTCATATAGCCAAACTGAACCCAAAAGCAAGATAGCATTGTGATTGTCACTGGAGAACTGACTTCTTTGATGGCCGTCTTGAACTGCTTTTGGAGCAGTCTAGACGGTATGCATGATAACGAGTACATGACAATTACTATTATTATAGTTGATTATCAGATGCCTATATCCAAAGTGACTTTCAGTTAAGTTATTTAGATGTATGTCAGGTTAGGCATATCTTGCTCACGTTACGTCTGTCTGTCTAGCTGCATGAAAGACGATATCAATTGGATCACTGTTCAAATAAGTAAAATTAACTTAACTTCCTCTATCCCATATCCCAGATTTGTTAAATAGTGAAGCTCACAACCTCGGGGTTTAAAGACAAAAAAATGCAGAAGAAACTAAAAGGCATTAAAAGATGTCTGAATTCAAAACATTCGTCTTGCTGACAAGAAACAACAGGAGAGTCACACCCAGTTTACCTGCAGGCCAAGCAGACACAGTACAATACCAGCCAAACAAGATCTGCACACATCACAGATCAGCATCCAATTACCACTTGAAAGGTCGCAATATTGACCACCTTGGACTTTGATTGGCCACATTTAAAAGAAGACCAATCAATTTATCAATGCATGAAAAAAGGCATTCATTCAAAGGCATCAATGTGTGTTAGTCGATGAAGTGAATGAGTAGCATAGTTTTATGTAATACTTCACATACCTTGTCATTTATGATTTAAGCCCCTGGATCCCAAAGTATGGCAGGTGAGACAATTGTGGTTTTCTAAAAAGGGACAAGAAAATAATTGTAATACAAGTAGGAGCAAAATAACAGTGATTTGCAAACAGCTCATTTGGTCTAATTAAACACTTCAGTTTCCAATTTCAATGTCCTCTCAGGGTGATAAAAGACTCTAGTTTCTGCTCTACTTCCTCTCGTGTCCAAATGCAAAGTGTTGGAAAGTGAATCCAAGTGATCCAAGCTCACAAAAATAGAGACATTTAAAAACAGACACACAGACTGAATTAAATCCACCATAGCCGCCAGATGTAACGCTGCCTTTAAAATCAACAGGCTGCAACTTTTGCGCAGAATTGGAGAATAGTCGTTTTTTTGGCAGAGGCTGTGGTCCCGGAAAAGACATGCCAATTTCTCAGGCTCCCGTGCTGGCAGTGCTGCCCAGCTCCCAACCTTAACCAAACCCAAATCTAACCCAATACATTGTGAATCTAGTCATACAATCTTGTACCCAATAGCCTAACTTCACCATTTCGACCTTTATACCGTAACCTAACAACCCCGAATCTTAAACTTGACCATTGTCCGCTTTATAAATTAACCTAATGATCTTCCCCCAAGTGAATACTGAATCCTTACCAATTACAACTGACACATAACCGTTTGTGAGAAGGCAAACTTTTTTGCACAGAGAAAGAACAAAATGCAGTCACATGGATTCGAACTCGCAACGCTCAACGACAAAATAAACCACTCTACCAGGTACACCAGCAAAACATTAGAGACATTGTCTGTGTCACTGCCAGCACTGAAACTTGTCTCCTCAGTAAATTGTGGTCATTTTACAACATATGTGTCCATATCGCATGTCACACTTAAGTGACAGGAAGGTACAATGCATGCAACAGGGGTTTGTATACTTCCGCCGTCTTGCTGTTAGGTAAGTAAGTATGCATGCCTTTGCGTGCAAGTGTGAGGCAAAGTGATGGACTTTGCAGAACAAAGGTTATCTTGATTTGTGGTTGTATTATATAGACATGGGCAACAATTGACATTGGAATGTGTGGACTATTCACTAGTGCTACTGTCTAGTATTGTGACTTGTATTGACTAGTATTGTGAAGAGAAAAGGATGCGTAGCCATCTTATTAAAACTAGTTCCATGGTTCAATTAATAACACATTGACTTCATACACAAAGTTTATCCAATAACAAGCACTCACTTTTGTTACGTGGAACTCAACTCCTAAGTTACTGGAAATGCGTATCCTAACCAATTCTGGAGTATAATGGGATGAGCTCCCCGTCCCTTATAAAAATAACATGGTCGGGTGGTTTCAACGGTGCAACACTACAAGCTAGAAAACAAGATTACGTTCCCATTCGCACAGCATTTTTCCATTGTTGATGTGAGGATTAGGCCTAATGCCATCTCATTCACAACCAAGCCAAAAACAAAACCCAATTTTAATGCAATAAAGTAAAACCACAACAAACAACAGGCCCATCTCATAAGGATTAGCAACCATCTACAGCACCGCTACTTTCAAGACCTCATGTTTTACCGCATACTTGAATCTCCAACACTTGATCCATACATATTATTAAAACCATTTATAAAAATGTGATCAACAGATGATTATTGTATAATAGTAGCCAGACTGCCTCCCCTGAAACTACTCTGATTCAATAATTTGGACCACAACATATTCTACACAGTATGATGCAACTAGGTCTTCTCAAATCTCTTACTACCATCTAGTTAGCCCATTTGCTGTGACCAGAGATAAGCATTGGCCTAAATTCCATTGACATCCAAAACTGAAACATTAAACCTTATACTCCCCAAACGCAGAGGGCGGCACATGATGATCTCATTTACATCAAGTGCACTGCAACGTTTTAAGGTATTTGTTATTCCAAGCACTCAATTAAGAGTGAGGATTTGACTTTATGAGCGTTTCTGTTGACAGAGTGTGAATGTGCGAAAGAGAGACAGATGTTGTAAGTGGGTCACAGAGGCAGGGAAAGCATTAGTGTAAGCAGCAGAATACACAGATGTACATTTAAATTGATAGACGAGAATGCCCAGTGGTATTCAATCTGACACTTCACTCTCACTACTTCTTTACACTTCTTTAGACCTCAGTAATCTACCACTTGATACGCAACATAGTGGCAGTAGTAGGACGACTAGTATTTTGGGGGCTGGTTCGAACAAATAAATATCTTACAAGCTATCATATTCAAAATTGAGATAATGTTGGCCAATACTCCCACACGCAAGCTGTAACACATCAACTGTAGCCTAACCCCTCTGAAAGAAAATTTCTGGCAAAAAGCAAAATTTCCGTCATATAGTATGCCAATTCCATATTCAGAAAAAACATGGAATACTACTCATATGTACTCATATTAATTAATTAGCTAATTATTCAGGTTGTATTGTGTATATAATCCAAATCTGTCAACAATGATTGATCAAAGTCAGAGTTTGACTGGTTCAACGTCTTTAGTTTTATTTAGGCCAATTATTCCTATGTTGGGGAAGCTCCAGCTAGTTATCCAAGCATCTGTGAACGTCTCTGATTAGGCCTTCAACACAACTACTACCAGAATACCGAATAGAAACACGAAAAACAACACAAAAGGCAGCAGTGTGAGCACTATGAGGCAGAGAAACATTTTGAACACAGCAAGGAAATTAAGTGTAAGTGTCCCCAGCTCCTGATATTTGACCAAAGACACTATATAAAATAAATGGATGGGTGGATTTTAATGGATAATGTTGACAAAAACATTAATAAATACATGATTAAATAGATTACATTTAAATTATTATTTATATATATTGCTAAATTACACGACATGTGCATTTATTTACCGCCGTCAAATTGACAATCCATACAAAACCAGCATTCTGACAACCCAGGCCAGTCAAATACCAGTTGGTCAACCATTTAAATGTAATTTACACCAGACCAACATAACTCAATTAAATAGAGAGACATTTCTGTCAGCACATTGACTATTCCCGTCACATGCCTATGAATTTCCTTTCCACCATGAATGGCATGACGCTCCGTAATCCTTGCCCAAAGGCCATCAAAATGCTAGGACGGCTATTGTGGCAACTCATTGTCTCATCTGACATGATAAGGGCAGCCATCCAAAAGACTTATTGGTGGTGGCCTACCAATAAGTCTCTTGGGGGTGGGGGGGGGGAGGTCAACGCTGAAGTACAGGAGGTTGAAAGCGGAAGAGGAACAAGTCCATATACAGAGGTGTATCAGGTTTAAAAGGTTAAGTTCATTCGAGTCACAGGGAGCACTGAACATCAGCCCCGTTAGCTTCTAGCCAACAACACTAGCCGTGTGAACCCAAATAAACTTTCCGAGGGTAGTGGTGGAAAGAGCATCCCCTGGACTGGAGGAGTTGAATAAACGGCTCCTGAGGAATGACAGCGGAGTCACCCGGCGAGGTCATGAGGATGGAATTACAGATCTCCGCTACCCAACAGGGAAGGTGCTTTAAATGAACACGCTGGGAGAACATGCACAGACACACCATCGCTAATGAAAAGGGTTCGGGGAATGAGGGTCGGGTCAGCAACACAAAGTAAATTATTTTAGACCGATGCTATATGATATTGCAATCATGACATCATATTTAGCATGTGGAAATATCCCTATACCACACTAATGGACTTGGTTGCATTGAAGCTAAGTTTAACGCTCATCATTCTCCATGGCGAGTCTTGGTATGACAGTTCCTGGTACAGAACCACAAGTTACTTGGAATAAACAGTTTGCGGCAGTAAATAGATGCCAAGGTGGCATGTTTAAATGCACTCAAGTAATGTGACGAGGGTAATCCTTCCGTATATGTACAGGTCAGGTTTCTTTCCGGTGGCAAGAAGTGTTTTTTTATACTTGGAGGCAACAGGCAAAGGCTCGTCTCGTCTCGTTCAATTACACATTATGGAGAAATTAAAGAGTAGGAATATCTCATTCCATTGGCTTAAATATCTGTCCAACATAATGGCTAATGGTTATAAATATTGAATTCATATGTCCTCCAAGGATACAAAAATGATATCTTCATATAAATGTATATAATAATAAGAATAAGAATAAGAATAAGAAGAAATAAAATGTTAGTTAACTGTGCAGGTAATAAGGGTTTTTATACTTAACACAGAAATGCATTTAGTTGAACTGCGGTTTGGGAACGAACCAGCAAAACAACGCATCTTGCTATCCTCTTGCTAGCCCTTGTTCAATGCTAATGTTAAACAGGGTTACCAAAACATTTGGCAGCTGCAACCATGCCTTACAGGAGTGTTGTATCATAGATCGTCAGCCAATATAAACCTACTACCCCCATTAAAACAAGTCACAGAGCCATCGTGTTGCTTTGCAGAACAGAATACTGTAATGCGCAAAGGACCACAAGGTGTACTGTAATGCCTTTGACAAGATGTCTGACACATATCCAAAACAGGCATGAGTAATCCCTCCCCCTCTATCCACATCAACATACTGGCTTCCATTACCTGAGAGGATAGGCCTGCATGTTATTATTTAACCAACTGGTGAGTGATTGTGATCAAACTGATTTGGGGTCTGTGTGCAATAGGCCTAGATTAAAACAAGTGGCTCAGTCAATATTCTGCACGATTTGAATCTTGGAGCTAGTATTGTTGTCTGGCAAACGAGGCATAATACTTGACTAATCAGTAAAGACATTACACAAGGCTTTTTTTTAAACTGATAAAGGTGGTACATTGTATGTTAAGTGGGCCTAGGTAGTACAGCTAAACCCCTTGAACTATACCCAAGGACAAGTAATTATAGACAGGAACGATTCGCATCTTATTATAGTTTATGTTTAAAAAAAAAAAATCTAATTATGTTTTTTTCTCATCTGTGCGTCGCTGCAACGACCTCAATATAGCCCAGGTTTCAATGGTCTTCTGCTTGTTCTTAGACCTACATACTAGCACGGTTAAATACATACAATAAATAAATGCACCTTTCAATTCAAGGATGACACATTCCTGGTTTGCAGCATAACCTTGGGGGGGGAAGAACATCTTTAACCTGGCTTAAGGAAAGGTTGCACACGTCTACATGTTAAGATAACCTATACAATAATGAGTTAGGAGTTCGTTTCTACATCGGAACCAACGTTAAGCCATTAGCATTCAAACCAAAACCAAAACAAGGTGCAACTATCACACGTATTTCTGAATACACAAACCGCGTCCGGGCTCCTCGGCTATTACCACTGGACCCAAATACAACATCCATACGTAATAAACACATTTTAATTAGTTAAACCCAGCTCCTGGGGAACACATAGGCCGAACTCGAACTAACAACCCCACGTCTTCCTCTACATCCACACACACCTCAACCACGCAGTGTTCAAAGGAACTGCGGCAGTATTGACCTCGGGGGCGATCGATACTGTCAGTCGGAGTAAGAAGGACGCCAGGACGTTGGGGATGTGTATAAAGCAGGGCTGTTATGTTTCTCCTCTCGGTGTTGCTGAAGGTGATCCCCCCCCCCCCCCCCCCCCCCCCCCCCCCCCCCCCCCCCCCCCCCCCCCCCCCCCCCCCCCCCCCCCCC
>OOFB01007340.1:0-24629 GCA_900323305.1 Trachyrincus murrayi | reverse complement strand
CTACATTCCCTTCTTTTCCTTTCCTTGACTTAAATCCCATGTCTCTCCCCCTCTCTCCCCCTCTCTCTCTCCCTCCCCCCCCCCCCCCCCCCCCCCCCCCCCCCCTTCCCCCCCCCCCCCCCCTCCCCCTCTCCCCCCGCCTCCCCCTCTCCCCCCTTCCCCCAACAGGCCGCTAGTGTGATGCAGAACCAGCAAGTACAACAGCTGTGAGTTCCACGCCTATTTAAACCATGCTTCCACAAGCGTGTTCCAAGTTTGACTTGTTAACCAAAAAAAAATCCTTTATCCGTGTCCACCTGTCTGTCTGTCTGTCAGTATGTCAGGGATGATGACGAATGCAGTAGGGGGCCCCGGAGCAGGAGTCGGCGGACTGTCGGACATCTCCAGCTTGATTGAAGCGTACGCCGGCCAGTATTCACTCACCATACGCCGTGTCTTAGTCTTACGCTCATACTTGTATCATAAAAAGTGCTGTGAGTTAGTGGATAATTGTGTGCTTTTTAATGTGAGCCACGTCAAAGACAATTTTCTGCCACACTGTGCTGAGACTAATTCAGGAGGGATTGGATTTCACTCACTAATAGCTGACGAGCGACTACGACATTTCGAACAAATAACAGCTCTTAAATCTCACCTACAGCACCTTTAAACTTTATCGACACAGCTTATCGTACCGTATTGCTTTTTTTTTTATCAACGGTTGCCAACAGTCGGTTTCATGTTCTGTGTTGTTGCTGCTGTTCTTATAGCGGTCAGCAGTTCGCCCAGCAGATCCAGCAGCAGAACCCAGAGCTGATAGAACAGTTGAGGAACCACATCCGGAGTCGCTCGTTCAGCGGGAGTGCAGAGGAACACTCTTGATCTACACAGGTGCCTCCCCTACCTCCTCCTCCCCCCTACCTCCCCCTTATCGTTTTATTCTGGTCCACTTTCCCCACTTCACCGTGAGAAAATATTTATACAGCAATAACTGTAGCTGCAACTCCAGCCACTAGAGGCTGTCAACGGGAATGACATAGTGCAGGTTTAAGTTGATTTATGTGATTCATGTCTTGTTGTTTTGTCTTCATTTCAGCTTTCAAGGTTCAGTCATGGAAGAGGGGCAAGCATACGACGTGATTACAATCGTTCCACCCATTTCTTAAGCTCAGAACACCGGCAGAGAGCTGGAAGCGAAGAGACAAAAGACGGGCATTTTTTCGAGGCACTTTAACCGTTTTTTCCCTGGGGCTCAGGAGCAAAGAGAGAGAGAGGGGACAGGGTAGTGGAGATGAACCAAGAAAATAGAACTGACCGACACACACATGCTGATATCAGGGTAAGCACCAGACACATAGTGAAAAAGATCATTCTAGAAAACTAGAAGTTACTTATTCCGGGGCTGTCCCATTCTAAAAAAAGATTTGTATAGATAATGTATAGAATCTAAAGAATAGCCAAAATAGTTAAGGAATCATTTCAGGAAATCTTTTTGTCTTAGTCTCAGTACTGATCGGACATCAGGTTTACCATGTTTTTTTTTTTTTTTGATCGTATCATCTTCAATCTTATTTTTGTATAGATTCATGGCATTTTTGCTGTTAGCTGAGAGTTTACGCAAATCTTTAGCTGTGGTACCGATGAATGAATCGATGACTGAATACTGAAATACTGAACGTGTCTTATGCAGCCTGAATAGTCTTATGTATAGCACTTTAGCAGACATGTATGTAAATGTCATTATCCCCTTTAAGCTTGTTTGATAGTTGATATGATGGGATGAAAATGATCACATTTGCATGCTCTTCAATCTTATATTTGAAGTCTTATGCTTTACGGGAAAATACAATTGTAGAGAAGCATGTTTTGTTAAAATCATGCCAATAAACGTTTCCACACAAATGTACTACTATAATTTTTCATCAACTTTAATTGTGCTATATGTCATTTACAATTGCATATAGACATTGACCAGAAGCTTTTATCCAAAGCAACTCATGTTTGAAGATAAAGGAAAGGTTCTAAACTGCAAAATTGAAATTGAAAATTCAGAAATTAAAATTTGAAATGGAAAATTCGGAAATTACATTTTTACATTCAAAATGTATTGCTTGAGTTCCGATTCAGCAGTACTTCGGAATGTTTTTTGGCTTCGAGAAAGATTTTGTGGTCGTTTCACTAAGAATGTACATACTGTATATTGGCGTTACTACCAGACTAATAGCGTGACAACGGCAGAGCAGTGGTTTTACCCCTGAACTTTAGATAACACTATAGTTGTTGGAAGTAACTTATCTTTTTTTGTTCTGAATCAGGACAGTTGTCTTGCTCTGTGTAAACTCTCCAAGCAAGTTTAAGGACACTCCTTAGAGAATTATTTGTTTCATCAAACACTTATATTTTACAGATATTAAAAACCAACATTGTTTTGAGTGGTTTTTATTCACATTAATGAATAATAAAGATTTCTATTTATATTACAAGAAGAGCATGGAAACGTTACAACAAAACATTGTTATTTTTCGGAGGGCAAACATAATGACAAACCCGAGATATGTGCAGGAAAATGCTAATTTGGTCCATTCAAATTAAATATGTAAACATTGAATACAATTAAAAACTAGCTCTCGTTCATAAATGGGCAAACCACACAAACTTGCGCTATGTCATCATATTCATAAGTCCTCTTCAAAAAGGTGTCTGTGAGCCGCAGTCCGGAGATACTCTAAAACACACACAGAAAGATGAACAATCAGGCATCGGAGAACTTCCAAAACCATTCAAACGAAATTTGGCTCCAATTCTTAGCCGCTTCAAAACTCACAACGAAACGACCCAACGGCAGACCTACCTGAAGACCCTGGACCGAAGACAAGAGCTTCAGAGGCAGTGAGAGATAGGCACTGGGACCCACTTTCCCCAGCTGTCTGCCCGACACGCCGCACCAGTGCACAGACCTGGTGTTGCACATCTCCAGCACCAGGTCCATGGTTCGTTCACTAAAACACAAGAGAACCGTTAAAGGTGCTGGCACACTGCCCCCGACGGACGGCAACGCCCAGCTTTAGAATGTTGGCCAAAGTGGGCCAATGCCGGTTCAACATGTTCACCAACAACAGAAAGTAGAACGTGTTAAAAGGCCCCTTATTTGACCAGGGTGGATTAGGCATTTACATTGCAAAATGTAAAAGATTTGTGACATCACAAGTGGGAGTGTCCACGGCGCTAAATGTATAACGGATAGATCGAGGGGTAAGGGGTTATGTTTAGTCACCTCACTGGTGGACTGTAACAACTGTGGGGTTGATCTACCAATCATACATCTGGGCTGGACAATCACACTCGTGATGTCATTAGCGGACACGTCTTTTTAAACGGATGGCTGTAAAATAATCTACCTCATACCTGGTGGTAAAATAGGGGCCCCTTTAAGATAACGTAAATAAGGTCAAAGTTGACGTCGTTATTTTGTGATGTCACAAAAGGGAGATTCACCTGCAGTTGGTGATTTTGCAGATGATGTCAAAGGGTTCCTCGAGGTTGACGGTGTCGGGAATCATCTCCAGAGACAGCCTGATATCTCCATAACCAGGAGCCTATAGGGGGACATGGGACAACGCTACAACTTCGAACAGGCTTTGAACCAACTGGCTAAGAGAACACATTGAATATGTGTATGTACTACGTGCTCATTTCTGCTGTATCGTTGAAGGTGGTCAGGGGCACCCAGAAGGAATCCAATGTACACAGAGACCATGTAGAGAAAAACACAAATGGATTTGACCTTAGGACGACCCTCACAGCAGGAGAGTCCTAAGGTGTGAAGTTTGCACGTTCTCCTCATGCAAAGGACCCTCTTGAGTGTCAAAGGTCAAATCCCATCCAGGGCCTTTCTATATGAAGACATTTGACCTTGACCCTGTTGCTGTCGGACTGCAAAACCGCTGATCCAACCTTGCAAACTACACACAGTGTGTGTATAGAGGCTGAGAGACGGTCATGAATTGTAGCGTTATCCCGGTCTACCGCCAACGAACTTCTGTTCACGACAAGAAGAACAACAACAAAGACGAGGAGAATAAATCGCGGGATGGAGGGGAGCGCTGAGACAAGTTTTAGAATTACGTCATAAAATCCTGGTATTTATCACATGACATGCAGCGAATAACGTTTCTCTGCAGCAAACTATCGACAGCTAGACCAGTATCAAACAATAACGTTTGAATTGGACAAACATCCCATTTCTACAGTAAAGAACGCAAAATGTCCCACATTACGAAGAAAACATGCAAGAACAGTACAAGCTTGGACTATTTACAGTTTGGGTTTATTCCCTCTCCATCCAACCCACAGCCACCTGTCTCCATTCAATATGGGTGGACTGGATGTACTGCCAAAGTTAACCCTGAGTACCGAGTAACTGAAACGGGTATCGCTGCCTCCGAAGTCCCGCCCTCTCGCTCTCTCGCCAATAATGTACATTTGAGGCACCCCATTCCAGGCGCTCCGTCGTGAGCCGAGAGCGCCTGGGGACGGGGGCTGTGTGTGTGCATACAAACAGCATCGACGGGTACCATGCGTTGCAGCTGACTGGTCTGCAGCCGACCCCTCTCCCCCAGGTTGGTCTTCCACACGATGTCCAGCTTGCCGATCACCGTCACGCCCTTGATGACGCCGGCCTTCTCCGCGTACTCCGGCTTGGGCTTCAGGCAGTACAGGTACTGCCGCGTGTCCATGGGCTGCAGGTACGACATCTTGCCGAACGTGGACTCGCTGAGCGGGGGATCAAACGTAGACGAGGGAAAATGAAGTAAAAGTGCCGGGCCGACGGAGTAAAGCCCAAAGCACGTGGCCGTGTCGGGACGGACGCAAACGTAACGTTAAGACTCGGGTCCTTTTTCCCGAAGTGGGGCGAAAAAAATACAGCCCCACTAGATTTGCCATGCTGTGTGTGCATTTCTCCTGTAAAACAATATGATTCTAGTTCTTTTTTGAGCCGCGCTACAAATATGAAGCGAAATTTGCGCTTTGGGCTTTAGAGTATGAAAAAAGTATGAAATCGGTATAAAGAAATTAAGTATATGTCCGGGAACAATCACAGCAGATGATCGGGAAAAAAAAAGTGACGCAAGACCAAGTACAAGCAACACTGACGATTCATTGGCTATTCATCGCATGATATATAAGACGAGATGGACGGACACAGAACAACTTTTACCCTTGTTCTCCACTGGCCACGGTGTTGAGCTCCGTCACGTTGTACATGATGGAGGGCTCCAGGGACACCTTCTCCATGAACATGGGGGAGGTGGTGATGTTCTGGATCTGGGCCTCCAGGAACACCTCGTCTGTCTGGGGCCGTGGCGGAGCATTCATTTCACTTCAACTACGGTACTATGAACTGCCTTGAATAGCAACACATTATAACCGCTGGGCAAACTGAGACACACGCTGCCCTTTAAATGTGTACTAATTGAGGAAGTGTCGTGTAATTAATAGGTTTACAGAGGAAGTGAACTGTTGTCCTGACTAAAAGGCAGCTCAAGAAGTGTATTGTGTGTATAATAGGTGTGCTTAGTAAGCTTTTAAGGGTATGGTTAGTCCATTGCAGACCTGCAAGGTATACAGTAGGGGTTGCACAACAGCTAATGCTAATGGTCAACAAGTCATTCAAGGTCACCGGTCAATGCCTATAATGCAATTATGGTGGGTTTTATTTAATATAGGCATGACTATTTTCTATAATTAGGTAATTATGTTTCTGAAATAATCGAATCAGAATGTAATCAGAAATAATCAAATTCTTTTTTATAAATGACCCTGATCAAACGTCGACATTCTGCTTTCAAACATTATGTTTGACATCTGGCTGACGGATCGTGTTTGTGTAAATATGATATTACACACCCAGCCAATTGAATCGCCTCAAATACAGCATAGCATCACATTTTAGATCTCAGCTCACTTGAGTTTTGAGGATAAGAGCAATGCCCGAATAAAAACAAATATGTTCAAATAATATAAAATATTATACACATTGTTCAATGTTCTGAGCCATCTGTTGTCCAACCCATCCCATCTTCGGCCCCATAGTACAGGGATCCTCTAACACTTACGCTGGGGGAAAGTGACTTGTGAACACTGCAGTGCAACCTCTAGTATACAGTATACGTACAGTGAGTTATTTAAGAGAGAGAAGCAAAGATTAGTTCATGCCTGCCAGTCACAGTGTGTGAATTAAGAGGGATCAGAGACATTTCAAACTCGGTGTTAATGATAAAACGGATGCCAAACCACCCCAACCAAAAGACTCCCCGATAAATACCTTACACCCCCAATGTACCTTAATATCTCCATGTTAAATCGACGCGTGTTTTGAATTTAACTGATGCATTGGTTAAATGCGATAATTATTTAAGTGAAATGATTAGAACCTCGTTGTATTCATCTTGATATTCACTGACAAAAAACAACAGCTCATTAGAAATGGAAGATCGTACACTGATACCCAATCTCCTGCCCCCCCCCCACCCCAAGATTATTAATTGATCAATCAGTCACTCCCAGCATCCACAATCAGCCCCGTAACCACACAGGTCCCTGTGTGGGAAGAGTTAGCCAGGAATCATAAACATTCAAAGAAGGAGCAAATACACAACGATGGAAAATCGAATCACGATGGATTGGTCAAAAGTCATCAGTTTCCACTACGGTTAAAAGCAAAAATATAATGCTATTATATATATATATATGATAATAATACATTGATTTCCATTGTTAAGCGGTTTGCTCCTTCTTACCAGCCAGAGATGAATGGCAAACGTCACGGCGTCATCAACGAAAGGGTTAAGAAAAAAAGCTAATGTTTAGTGATGAAAACAGAAATCAATTACCACAGAACTGAGGTCACTCTAATGGAAAAAAACAACAACAACAACAACAACAACAACAAGACATAAGAAATGAATGAAGTTACATGCCAATGATAATGACAACGCATATTTGCATTCTATATAAAAAGAATGCCAAAATGAACATGAGATAAACAAAACAACATTGCATGATCTACACGATAAAAAACCCTTTATCTCCTACGCGTAGGTCTAATAAGGATTCATATAGTTAGTACAATGTGTGTGTGTGTGTGTTTTTAAACAATACACATACAATGATTGAATTCATTCAATAATAACAATAATAATCATCACAACTTTGTTCCGGTAGCTTCCTTCGGGAGATGAAAGGGTTTTCAAAGGGTCTCGGAGACCCGTCGACGTTAGCGCTCGGGAACAAGGGTTGCTCGCGATGGGCAACGCAATATGATATGAAGAAGGGTATTTATACCGCTGCCATAACCTCTGTGTCATTCAACACTGCCCTTACAACGCCACGAGCCAGCGACGTGTGGGTATTCTGTTCCCCGGGGCATGCAGCCATTTTAACCGTCTTCGGCTACCGCTTCATATTATATTGCCGTTAACAAGACAAGAGGGGACGTATAGGCGGCGAGTTCGGACACTCGCAAGCAGACGGCTTACCTCTGCATTGTAGAACTTGGTCTTCACGTCCAGCGGCTTTAGGACCTGGTGGAAAATAGATTGCAAGCTGAATGCGGTGGTTCTCTCGTACACTTCGCTCTCCATCGACAATAAGGATCATAGGGTCAGGTCCGCGCTGTGAATTTATTTAGTTTAGTTTGTTAGAGCCAAGGAAAAAACCCTGAAATCCACCGGGTGAATAGAATAAGCATTGAAGGAGGCCGCGGGTGTAGCCGCTGGAGGCGGACCGGGAAGGTTTCCGATCGGCCGGGTGTGAATTGCTTTTGGAGGCTCTCGTCGTGTACTCGTGACATTCCGGACGCGTCGAGGCCCCCGCGAGCCTTTAGCTCGCTAACAGCTCGATGAACAATACAAAATAAAAGAAGGAAAAATGAGTAGATAATAAACAAAGTCGTCACTCACCTGGAATTTAAAAAACTTCCTGAAGTAGAGCTTGTCCCCAAACTGGGTGGTGTAACTGACCGCACACACTAGGCTGGAGGAGAGACAGGAAGTCAGGTCAGCAGTTAACAGGTTATACAACACCGTTAATACCACCACCACCACTACTACTACTAATAATAATAATACATTTTATTTAGGGCCTTCTCAAGGAACAGTGTAAAGAGCCTCAGTTGAGATAAACAGACAGTAAACAGCAGCAGGGGAGGTGGAACCAAGAGACTGAAGGTACTTCAAACCGTATGTCGTAACTCACATATGAGTTCCGATCTCCTTGACCTCGTGGTGGATGACGTCGTCGATGCAGCACTCAGGTTTGAGTTCAGTGACGGGTGAGTTGGAGGCCGACAGGCTAAGTCGCTGCGAGCTGGTCTGGAGATCGGCCTGGAGCAGGGCAAGAAGAAGACGATGGAGGGAAGTTACATTTCTAAGTAAGTAAGTAAGTCAAGTGTATTTAGTATTGCACCTTTCACAGGGCAAGAGTCACAAAGTGCTTCACAAAAGTAAAAGTTGTTAAAAAAATAGGACCATAAAACAATACAAAGAAAACATAGGCAACAACAGACTTTAAAAACACACCGAAATGACAAACACTGGACAGCACGAGGCAAGACAAAGGGCATTTTGAATTAGAGCCAATGCGCTGAACGTCAACGCTGGCGTTCTGCCTGGTTTGAAGAGGTGACCTTCCTCTAGTACGGTACCTTCACCAGGATGTCTTTCACCACCTTGCTGCTGTCGTTGTGCACGCTGATGTAACACGAGAAGGTCTCGCCGAGGAAGATGTTCCTGCAAAATAGTGATTGTCAACGTGAATCCAATTCACCAGGAAAAAACATTGCCGTCAATGAGTTGTTTATACAGTAAATAATATCGATTCAGGAGCGGAATCAAGTCCGACTGGCTGCAGTGGTAGAACTTTGTCGACCAGCAAAACTTTATTGACAACATAGATTACCCAAAGTTCTGTGGTAGCGTAAGCATCTCTCCCAGCATCAACGTTTCGGCCCCTTTGATTGTGGACGGGTCCGATTTCATGAGCTGACCAAACAAATCGCCTGTGAAGGTACACAAAAAGATCACAGTCCCACTATGATGCAGCTATTAACAAGAAGTGTGGCAAGATAGAATCGTAACAGACAGCTCACACTCTTATATTTATTTCTCGACGAGAGGTCCGTGACATTGGCATCTCACCATTAACCAGAGAGTGTTTAGACGGAAATAACCGTGGAGTGTAAGGAAAACGGGCAAGGAAACGGGCCTACTCTTGCACCTCTAGCTGTTTACAAGGTGACTGTGCAAAGTTTAAAACTGCAATAAATCTGTCAGTTTGAAACTTGTTGCAGGCGCAGTAGACTAGTATTGGTAACACTCGTGTCTAAATCAGAACCCATTCATCACAGTTTGTTCTCTCGAGTTACTGCAGTTCAACGTACGGTGGAATATGGAAAACATACTTTTAAAAAGCCAACAAAAAGCAATTATTTCACATTATGGACAATTAAATGATATACCATTTACTTATAGTATCCAAAGCGACTCACAGTGAATTCAGATACAGGATCTAAAGCCAACACATTTCCCTGTATGGATGCATGTCATGCCAATACTTCTCCCATGACCTTTTAAATCAAGGAAATGGTTTTAAAACTGGACTAGATCCCTGGGTGCGAAACTCTGGATGATATCCACTGCATCTAAGCAGTTCAGAAGGATCCAATGCACACATCAAAAATGTTAACGACAACTTAAATATAACTATACCTATAAAACTCTAAACCGATGATCAATAAATTGAAACTGTTATAACTACCTCACGTTCCTACTAGGCATAATATTTATACAGCCAAGCGCAGGATTCAATAAGCAGTCAATAATCTAATAGAACGATTTGTTGGAGTGCAGCCCAGTAGCCACTGTGCCGGGCCCGACCCATGGTTTGAGAACGGCTGACCAAGGGGCATTGCACTTGAAAACAAGCTACAGTTAAATGATAGGGCGGCAGACAGAGACGCCAGCAGAATGATGCTGACCCAGTGCACCAGCCTTCCATTACATGGAAACGCTGCAGCTGTGATTCATGTAGTGCCCACACACGAAAGACCTGGCTTTCGTATTCAACAACGCTAACTAAAGAAATAAATATCTCTGATTGATTTTCTTTCTTTTGAAGTTACTTTTTCAGGCTGCGACCTTAGCCTTGCAAGTTCATATATTACACAAGGTTCATTCATTTTCTATTTTAGGTGATCACAAGAGCAAGCAGAACTGATGTTCCCATAGTTAGCCTCGCACGCTAGCTAACACGGAGCACCACAAACATCACCATTATTAAAGTCCTATTTGTTTTCCAGCGTGAGAGGCCTTTCCCTGATCTCTCTCTCTCCTCTGTGTTATTAATAGTCCTCCTCCTTACCCAGAAGTGTCCGGGTGAGTTATGGGCCCTGCGTGGCTTGGTAACCAACACACTGATCACATTGCTGGGGGTAGTTGGGGGCCAGACAGAAGGAAAAACAAACACTGTACACTCTCTACAAGCTTGGGTTTCTTCTGGGGGCAGCATTTCACACGGTGGATCTCTTAGGGGTGTGTATTTAGCAATTCAACTTCATAACTTCAACTTACTTTATTACCTTGAGTAAGTGTTTAGAAATAGGACCGCTGAATAAAATAAATGACTGATATGGCAAAATCTGACTGTTAATCAATAACGTCGACTCAATATCAAAGATGTCCACTCATGTCAATATAATAATTGATCAGATGTTTTTTTTCATATTACGCTGGGACATTTCATGAACTTGACTTACCTGGAAGGTCTCTATCTTCACATGTCACTGGCATGTTTGTGAAGAGAGTTGGCTTTGTCAAACGCATCACTGTAAAAAAAAACGGATTCAAATGGATTACATGTGATCAATGACTGGTTCTGTCACCATTATGTTGGCTTGAACTCAAACAACCACCCCTTTAGTGTGTTTTACTTCCTGGAAGTGTCTCTTTTTAGAGCTGGTGGAAACATTAAACGGCATATCAATATCTCCAGCTGGTAAGGCTATTTGCAACTGCACTGGTGACCCAAACCATGTGCATGGGCATTTTGGGCATTTAACCCGATGGTCCTGTTATATTCTGGATGTAGACAATATGCAAATCCTGTGATACTGTGCAATACTGTGATCAGAGACCAGCCAATGCATTAACAAAAAGCCCATGATTCCCACTACTGCTGGTGTTAACCTGGTTTGTTGCTATACACCGGTTAACTGTGACCAGTCAACTGTGTTATACTATATCTTTGCATTTTAACAGTTTGAAACATTATTACACGTTAATTTCCCCTCCATCTGGGGGGGGTCATTTCTCCACATTTCGAGGGTGACGTTTCTAGCTGTGTAGCTTAATGTTAGCATCATGGATTTATAATCCAATGATGTATAATAGGCGTGTATCTTCTTATGAATCGTGTGGTTGTTTTGGGAGTACATGGCAGCAGTGCTACCGAGAATTAAGTAAACATAATACACCAAAGCAGGAGTCTGTGGTTGGAAAGAAACGTGGATGTCTTTAGCTTGTACAGCTAGCAGCTAACAACAACAACAACACAGCGGTGCCGAGCAGAATGCGTGTGAAACAACATAGTGCACGTTTTCATTTTGTATCCTGTGATAAACCACCTTTTAATGCAAGTAGATGCTCCTGTTTTGCTTGAGTTACATCCATTTTCCCGGTGATCTTGTGTGTTGATAGCGCTACAAATGGTTAAGACTTTTAGCGACGGCAACAAAGTTTGCATATCCGCTCCAGCTGGTGACGGAACGCGCGAAGGGACAAAAGTCACATGGGTCGCTTTCATTTGTTATTACTCACTTTTTGTTCTGTGTGCTTCAATCAAAAACAATGTGAAACATTTGGTTGCAATGAAATATTTAATGCTCAAATTTTGCATTCATGTTTGGGTTTCACAAAAATGAATGCATACATCTAGGTATTTTTTAAATTTATTATTAACTAATCACAAAGCCGGGGGGGTCGATGGTTGACCCTTTGAAGTCGTTTAAGAGCCTCAAAAAGTATCCTCATGTTTCATGACTGCTCCAGTTTCAATGTCTTTGTTCAGCATCAGGTTTTCTGTGTAAGGATCCTGCAAACATTTCAAGGTGTGTGAATTTGAGAAACGCCAGGCCAAAATAGAATGTTCTGACATTCTTCAGAAATTCATAAACACAAACACAATGTAGACAGTATGGTGTATCTTGCTGATAGTTAATTCGATGTATTTTGATTATAAAGGCATCCCTCTGTTCTCCCATAATGTCTGCATTTGCTAAACAGATGTACTGTGCTTTGATCAGATTCAATCTTAGGGGTTAGCTGACAAAATGTATTGGCATTTGTTGGCAGGAGATGCAAGTAAGAGTAAGCAACCACTCCAGAATGAAATAGGATCGGCAGCACTCACACTTGAGTGTGTGTAAGTGTAACAGGGAATTCTTGCGTCGAGGGCTTCGCACAGAACCCGAGCCATCCCGTAGGTCAACACTTTGACCTACGAGTCGCTGAAGGCCGGTGTCATCGTGGGCGAGACGGGGGCTCATTATTATTGTAGGGCCACCGCGAGGAAGCGTCTGCAGAGGAAGCCGCAGCAGCAGATTCGTATTTGTTTGCATTGGGGCCACTGGGGTGAAGTCTGTTAGTTCTCCACGTCAGGTTCTCTGCATCGCCTGGTTCAAAATATGAATGAATGAATTTAGATGGTTCACAACTCATGTGCAAAGATGATGATTTAGTTTAATCCTAAATATATTGCATTTGTATGGTATTTGTATGCTGTCATTTATTTGTACATGCTTAATATTAAATACACAAAAAAATAAACAAAAACATGAAACATGAACACATGTATAAAATAAAAGTTTAAGTCAGACTAAATGTTGAATACACAACAATACAACAAATACATTCAGGCGTACAAGTGCATGGCTGAAATGTATATAAACAAAAGGTTTCCAGCCGAGACCTTTCCAGCCGACTTACTTGACTCGGAGAGATTCCTGAGTGAAGCGCTATCCTCACCGTGCCCCAAGTAGTTAATGTTTATAACTCTGGGACGACAACTGACACAGTCAAGATGTTCCAGTCTGGCGTTGTTTGGCATCGTCTGACAAACGGGCTGTCCTTTTATCGTCTGTTCGATTCCGCAGGAGAGTTGAGAAGATAAGGAGTCCTCCTGAGTCGTACTTCCAACATCTGTTCCTGCGTCACAAATAGTGGAGAGCAAGGGCGATTTAAGGCCCTAATTAATCTCAGTCCCCCTGAAAATGTCCAGTCAATTCTTTTTTCTAAAATTAAGTTAATCACTTGAATCTAGGCTTCATCCAAACTGTTAGGGGGCTGATAGTTTGAAAGAAAACAGTGTCTGGAAGGAGTCGAAGGCTCAATCTGCAAATTCTCCTACACAACCCATGGATGTATAAGATATAACCCTATCAAATCATCAATGACCTGGATGTTCCCCTTTTCCCCTAATGAGTAGCCTACATAATAAACCACTGCAAATGTAACAAAATTGAAATCTTATTTAGGGCTTATAAAGGTCAAATCCTAGAATCTACCCTGGTGGAGAGTATAGTTTCAACTAGTCAAACAGGTTGTGATCAATAACCTGCAGGACCACGACCAGGTCGTTATAATGCAGTCCAAACACAGATCTCAACACATAAGACAATACACGACCATCCAGCTGAGGCGGGAGCTGATGTGAATATACACATAGGAATGTCACATGAACGATCCATTTTAAATATTTGGACAAAACCTGTGTGTATGTGTGCGGACAGGCAGGCAGGCAGACAGACATAATGACCACTCAGTACTCACCAGAGCCTATGACTGCGTCCACTGTGTGTTTGGACTCCACAGACATGTCCACCGTCTCCTTGCACTGCAGGTTCTCGCTCTCCGTCATCTGCACCCTTAAATGTAAAAAAATTTAAGTTAAAAACATTACAGTTAACAAAATAAAATGAACAAAATGTACATTTCAATAATAAAATAATACCCATACCTCCACAGCTATTCATTATTCATCTAGTTCTACATTATACATATATTGTAGTGTGCTATAGTTATATATATAGTTAGGATAACATAGTTATATAGGAACTTCATAGATGTACTATAATTATAGTTGTATTCTTGTGTATTTGTGAGTATTGTGTATTGTGTCTACCTTTCAATCTCTTTCCTGGCGGAGTGTAGAGCAGCACGCTCAAGGGACACGAGGTCGTGGCGTGCCTGTCTCAGACTTTCTGCCAGCGCGGATTTCTCCTCTACGAGAAGTTTATGTATCTTCTGGAGGATCTCAACCTCAGACCTCTTCTCATTCAGATCTATCGCTGTCACTGTTTCCTCTAATTTATTTATCCTCGGCTCCAGATGTTGAAAGCCACTGTTGTTCTTGTCTTCAGTTGGAGCGATCCCACTGTCCTGTGCCACTACACTGTCAGGACGCAGTCTCCCTCTTTCCTGAGATCTAAAGTCCCTTATCTCCTTATGTCCGATGTTCTGTTCTTCAACCTGACTGCTTGGCATTTCAGCTTCATATTCCAGACTGGTGCTCTCTAAATGACAGTCAGCCACTGGTCTTTCCCCCTTTTCTGTTCTCTGAAACCAAAATCGTCAGTGAGATATCTCTCTTGATCTGTTTTGAAAAACATGGAACGTATTGAATGCAGCCACAGATATATTGTATATGTGCTCTACTTTGTTAAGTAGTCAATTTAAGTGCAATCATTTAAATTCTCATAACTTTTTGAATATCCTTGAGCTTATCCAGACGTGGAGTTGTTATATATTAAAACATATTCATTCATAATTCATAAAGTGGACTCCTTATCCTTATCTTCACACTTTTCAATACATAGCCTACTTATTTGATTAAGTGACTTGCATCCAAGGCCTCTTTTAAGTCAATGTTCTGAAATCGCTGGAAAGGCTTATGATGAACTAGGCCTAATTTGTCTACAAAAACATTCGGGTCTACCTCCCATGGACGTACGACAAGAACGGTCTGCCTACTTCAGATCATGTCCTGCTTCTTTTAAGGTGATGGTTTTTGGGGCCGCATACCAATACCAGCCGCAATGTACGTAAATGTTTGCGCTACTTTGTACGTACCGTTTCGCGCACGTCGTCCTCCCCAGCGGACTCGTCGCCTCGCCGCTGGAAGCGTTCCTCGTAGAAGAAAACACGAAGCTTCAGCTCGAAGTTTTCCCTTTGTAGATCAGAGATGATCTGCACAATGAACACAGCGATAAGTAATTGGCAGTTTAGTGATACTGTATGGGTCAATTGGCATATTATATTTAGCTACAATGATTTTCGAACCTGTTTTATTTCCTTCATAGCCATATTGTATGGACGCCGGGTCTGAACCGCCCGGACAGGCGTGTAGTGGTGGAGCAAGTGGCCTCTTCTCAACGTTCATCATTGGTTGGCGTAAAACATTATTAGTAGCTACAAAACTGCTCACATTGCTGAACAATACGGGCCGAATTGAAAGGATGTGAAAGCGTTATCTTAATAGCTCGTAAAGCGCCTACCTGTATGCCTGTGCAACCACCCTGGCCCCCAGCGACGGTTGTCAAAACAATTTGGATTCTGATTTTTATTTAAATGACCTGGGATGAAATGCTTCATCTGTGAATCTTTTGCATTGAACATGTCAGATGGGCTGTAGCCTTTTTATTCAACAAACCATTTCTATTAATTAGGCTATTTTATATTCCTATTCCAATTATCACGTGAACGTGAACCTTTATAGGCGTCCTAATGAATTAATGTTTTTATATACCTATGCAATGTGCAAGTTCAAACAATGTTTTTATTCAGAAGAACCTATGGTACGTTTTTAATTAGGCCTATCGATCCATCCAACTATCTATCTATCTATCTATCTATCTATCTATCTATATCCACCCATCTTTCAACACTCACAGGGTTAGTGACAGCTTTTTGTTGATGACACAGACAAGAGGAAAGACTGAGGACGGAGACATCTTTCCCCATCCATGTATGGACAGGATCCTCGCAGAGACACAGAACAGGGCAATACAAATAAACTCCTAACAAGCTTGGGGCCCACTGAAACGACAAGGAGGGAAATATACTAGACGTTCTGAGTCCATGGAAGCACACCAGCTGCACAGTTTAACACTGTAAGACATATTTAGATTTGTTACCGCAATCATTTCAGAGTGTTTCTTACTGACTGATGCCCACCCGCAGGTCACATGTGCAACCATGTGTGAAACCAATGGTGAAACTGCAGTATGAAACCAGTGTGAATGTCAATGAAAGTGAAGTCAAGAGCAGGACCCAAGTCATGTGTTTAGGAAGAGTAGAATAGTAGGTATATAGTTCCAGTCGGACACAATTGCTCAACAATGATTTAGGCACTGAACGTAGTAGTGGTATTAGTAGACCTATTGGAGAGTTATGAAAATAGAGGAAGCTTACAGAGGTTGTATTGCAAAATGAAGACACGGTTTTAATCGTATTCTTTTTAGAGAGCAGTGTCGCCTCGAAAATAATCAACTTAACACAATCTATCGTTTCAGAAAATGCTTTGATCGCATGATCGCACACGTATATGAAATCCAGGTGTTGCGCATTTCACAGATATTGTAATGGACATAAAATGTGTAGCCTATTGTTCCATAGGAGAGAGAGAGAGAGAGAAAACCATGTGATTTAAATAAAGTCTAGTGTGTCATTGATTTACACACATCCTCATGACAAATAATGACTCCCTAGAGTGACACTAGCACTCCGATTTAGAGAACTAGTGACTTGTAGCAGACCACGTGGCTATAGCCATCTCTGAATTCAAATGTCCTGTCTGTCAAAAAACATTATAAAAAACATACAAGGCATCCTCGGAAAGTTTTGACAAATTCAAGTTCAGTTGATTTTGGCGCCCTCTAGTGCTTCGACTCAACAGATTAAAATAAAATATAAACAACAAAACTCAAAAGAAGTAGCCTATTATTGGTTAGGTTGGTTTAACATGCAGTTTCTAGTTTTTTCAATTAAACATGTACTCAAATTTATATTTAAGGACCAGGGGGGGGAAAATCTAGAAACTATAGAAAATGACTCCAAATTGGTCTTAGTGTTGTATAATATCCAATATTAAGTAGGCCTAGGCATATCCAGTCGTACCAAAAATAGGTAGACAGGAAGCAAGAACTCAGGGACTGTCAACTGCCAACCACATTTTTCACAGGCTTCCTGTTTTTGATAGATTAAGTCGATAGCAATCAGTTCAACAGTTTAGTTCAATAGTTTATGGAGGTTATTCCTATGTATTTATTCCTGTATAAAATTGTATTGAAAATGGCCATTGCCATTGTATTTGCCCAGTTATGTGAACTAAATATTCATGAGTGAATAAATTAGGAGGAAAGTGGAATCATATGAACCATGACTAGCCGAGTCAGCAATTGTGAAGCCAGTGAGTTTAATATATTCCTTCTAACGTTAATGTTGGCCAGAGTCATTTATGTATGAAAAAGCCTAGAAAAAGGGAATAGGGAGGGAGACTCCAACTCTTCCAGTCTTCACTGCTAATACATGTAATGAATGCAATTATGCTCTCATTCACAACTATGACATTTTTCTATCTCTACATAATTTATGTATTGTGCAAAACATGTCTGCTGTGTTTAGTCCATGGTTGTAGCAATGGGTGAAATCTAGCTTGAAAATTCAATGTCAAAATAAACACGTCTTCACAAATATCTGATTTGATATTCTTATCAAACGGTGAAAGTAAAAAAAACAACCTGTGGTTCCACCTTTACCCTCTATCCTAGTTTCTAATCATTAACATTAACCTCAAGGCGAGCGTGACTTAGTCCGATGACCCGAGTTATGGCGTCTTTACGGACCGCTTGCTCTCATCCTAATCATTAACGCAAGGCCCTCCACTCTTAGATGGCTGTGAAGCTCAAAAACCTTTATTATGTATTATCTTCTGCTGAATCACGCTGTGGGCTTAAACATGCTACAACGCACCAACCCTAGAGTTCAAAAGAGGTCCTTTGGATGCCTTAATAGACCCTTTTCACCTGTACCAGGGCAGCAGCAGTAGACTAAACTAGTGGACCCATATCTTATCACCCATTGACCGTGGACCATGTGCCCTGGTAAGTAAAAGCACCAGACCCATGATTAGTATTATGAGACCTGGGCTTGTCCGATGACGCCTCTGTGAAAAGGGGTCTGTGTTCTATGTATGTACCCGAGATTGACAGAAACATACGCAAGTCTTTTCTGTACAATTTTTTTTAATTACAATTCATATATACAAATACATTGGTTTCCTGCATTTGTATACAAGAGTCATACAATAACCAAGTAGAAATCTGCTTACATAAAAGATGTACAGTACATTTTTTATATAATTTTCCTAATTCTATTGGATGGAGAAATTGAATGGTTTTGGACTTTGGCTGTGACATATGTACACATGTAAAAACAGAAAATCAAAACATACATACACAAACACACACACGCACACTCTTACTTCAATTGCCATAGAATAGAATGTTACATTTTCCTCAACTCTTCATACTTTGAAAGGCCACGATGAACGAAATGTAAAGAAATAAAAATAGCCCATTTTGGTCAAGAAAGTGTAGATAATAACAACATGCGTGTTGGGGTGGACGGCATCTCCTACGTTTAGATACATGCAGTTCGCTTCTTCATCAACAGATGGCAGTGCCAGCACTGTAGCCTCTCCGGCTATAAAATAGAATCTTCTCATTTCTTTGTACATTAAAGGTAGAGTCAGCCACTGCAGGAAAAAATGAATACAATCTAGTTTTAATGTCTACAATGACCGTTATCCTCCACACACACCACTGTGGCGTGGTATGTCTGGTGATAACACAAACTTCATTAGTTGCACCGATATATAGCCTACTCTTTTTTTGTTTGTTCGTTATCACTGCATTTATATACACTCGCACTGGTAAAACATGTTTTGTGACATATTTATGCTCTCTGGAAATCTATACACATCAAAATGGCCACTAACCAGGGAGCTAAAAAAGAAAAAAAAAATAATAATAATCTTTCAATATCCAGAAAAGGTTTCCTTCATCTCATCTCTCGTCAAGCAGAAGAACGCTCAGTACCTGTGGCTGTATTCTGTCTCTCGTAGCGTGTAGGCTATAGGGGGGAGCTACACTTTAATAACGTGCAGAGAGGAACGACCGCTGTGGCGATGGACGGGGCTAGCTTTTCTAATGGATGATGTCATTTCTCCACACACACCCCCCTCTGCAGCTTCTTAACATAATCACACTAAAACTTGTGTTTTCTTGACCAGGGTTGACATTGGCAATGACATAAATAACGATGGCAACTATATAATTAATAAAACATAAATATATTAATAAATAAAATGCCAGAACCTTGAGTTACTGTCTTACAAAAGAAATGCAATGCAAATGGTTTTTTTTTTTGTGTGGAAACGTAAGAGTCGTTTCACAGAAGAATAAAGAAAAGGCTACTGAGCTAGGTTTTCTTCTATGTCCATACATGGCAAGAGGTGAAAGACACATTCAGTAATTTATAGAATATGAAATAAAGAAAAAAATCCTTGACTCTTTTGTTTGACCTAAATGGATTGGCACTTTCATATTACTAGTGATCGACGGAGGAAAAAACAAAAGAGGTAACATATTGATTAGTAAGCCTGACTTTTAACTAACTTGTAACAACAACAAACACACGGTCCAATACATTCCTATTCTTCTCCGACGGTATTGTGCTTAAAAAGGCACGTAAAATGTATTTTTTATTTTTTAAAGAACAGTTGAAACCTACATAGCTAAGAGTAATAACGTAGTTCTATGTGTGCCTGGGGATCAGTGCATCAGGAAAGCACAGTTTCAGTGACACTGCTAATGCCACTTCTGCAAACCAGTGTATATATATATATATATATATATATATATATATATATATATATATATATATATATATATATATATATATATATATATATATATATAAATCTCCATGTCTCTTAGTAGTGTATGGCTAAACTCCAGGTTGAGTACCAGGGTCGCTACACACGAACCAGGAGACCTCCGAGCTTAGATGGCTTCTTAACCTCTTAAAAAAAAAAAAGGCGCTACGTCCACCCGTGGAACTGAACACATTTACGATATTATGTCCTCAGAATGTACAACACTTTCTCGTCTGCGTGAGTGACTACCAGACGAATCACTTCCGTCTTTGATGCAGTCTGCTCGCAACTCAGTTTTTTTTCTTTTTCTCATTTTCGAAACTAGACAATGTTAAGAGTTAGTCAACATGATCGTTTTTTTTTTTACTCATCCTTCCTTTTTTTGTGTCTCTCCTTTCCTCATGTAAAAAAAACAACAACTACTGGCTTTTCAAATACACGGCTTGATCGGGCCACGTGGAGGTAAGCCTGTTATAACACCCCCCCCCTCCCCCGAAAGATAACGTCAACCGTGTCAATGTGCTTTAGTTCTACTCGTAATAAGTACTGTGTAGCTTCGTTGGTTTTGTTTTACTTAATCTGTAGTCCGCCGCAAACATGGACGCCCCGGCGCCTCAGGGCGTGGTGGCGTGTTTGTAGTAGCCCTTCTGCAGGGCGGCACACGCGATGCTTTCTGCAGAGCGCCGTTGGTCCATGCTCAGCAGGGCGTCCAATAGATTGTTGATGTCCGCCTTGAGGCCCTCCCGCTGCATCCAGCTCTTCAGCAGGTCGTACACCTTGTCGCCGGGGGGCGTGCTCTCCGCAATCTTGATGTGGTTGTCGCTGACGCCGATGTGCCGGAAGAACTTGTTGTGGATCCGCACGTCGAGGTATTCGTCGAAAAGGTCGAAGCTCTTCCTCAGGGACTTTCCGGATGCTTGGGGGGGAGAAGAAAGTAACGCTGGATTATTGTAACGTTAACGTAGAGCAACAACATTATTAGCATTTGTGATCCAATTGGAAAATGTAACCTATATTACCGGGAATGAAAATGGATAATCATCTCAATGTGTAGCATCTTAAAGTCAAGTCAAAAAGGACATAAAACATTGTGGGGACGAATAAAAACAATAACGCAATTTCCGACCGAGCAAACCACAAGATAAGATCAACAGATAAGTGAACCCAAATCAACACCGCCAGTTTCCTCTCACGAGTGTGAGCACACACACCCTGAAGGATTTTAGGTGGCCTGACAGTCACAAGACCAATCCATCATCCAGATGATAAGGGGGAAGCGATCTTGTGGATACTCCCGTTCGTTACACGTCACCGTGGACGAACCGAGATGAACCACGTGGGTTTCTGTCCACAGCTGGGCGGTGTTTGTTTGTAAGCGTTAACATTGAATCTCACGCATAACACAGCCGATATGAAACAGAAAAAAACAAAACAACAACTCTGAGGACACTTACCTAACAGTGGCACTAACCGCCTCTGCAAAGGATCATTCTGGAACAAATAAAAAACAAAAGATAATGTTAGCCTAATGTTTGGGCGCAGAATAAGATGGACAGACACAATTTATGGCTTCCACATTAACATTAATGACATGCATGTTACTTGGTTAAAACTGTCTCAAAGTTTTCTCAAAAAGACATGTGTGTATAGTCAATTCCGAATACACATTTCAAAGTTGTTGTTGACTATTCACTATTGCGAATTTGCCCTTACTTTGCTCCCACGTCACACACAGTTAAGCCTAAATTTAGCAATATCAAATGAAATGTCTAATTAGTAAATTTAGCTCATCTTTTCCCACATTCAGTCCCTCTCTCGGCCCGTTCCCGCCTTGAACAGGCTGTGTAAAAGGGGCTTCTGTCTCTCAGTCTCCCTCTCTCCCTCCCCCTCTTCTCTTTCTCCCCCCCCCCCCCTCCCCCATTTCTCTCACCATGGCGGTGTGGGGCTGTCTCTGGGCGGGGGGTGCAGGGCTGGGGTGCGGGGAGCTCCCGGAGGAGGATGACGACGACAACGACGAAGAAGGAGAGGCGGTGACAGCGGTGACGGTGGGCAGGGCCGACAGGCTGGTCTGGGAGGAGCTGGTGGTGTTGGGCAGGCTGTCCCCCAGGCCACGGTCCTCGTCCTCCAGGAGAGGGGAGGCCTTGCTCATGCCAGCCTGGGTCTCCTGCAGCAGGGGCCGGGACTCGGGCCGCGAGTCCTCGCCGCCCTCCAGGCCGGCGTTCTCGTCGTTCTGCCGCTCCTCCGCTGTGGCCCCGCTCTCGTCCTGATGACGGACGATTGGGGAAAGTCGGTAAAGAATTACGCCGTCACACGAGTCACTGGATCAAACTGGCCGAAAGTAGATGGTGAAAATCGTACAAAAGAAAATTGGCAAAAGGGGAAAATGTGTAAAATATGTCCCTCAAATGTGAGACATTACGCTGTCACATGAGTCACTGGAAGTAGAATCGTAGGAAAATGTGACTATCGTGAGCTTCCTGTTTTATCTAGCAAACTCAAGCTGTACACTTTCGTACATCGCTCAATGAAATCATTTTTCAAACAATTGAACAATGTTAACACAAATAACTATGTCATCATTTGGAAGGTGTTTACTGGTGTTTATCTGTTTCCACATTTATTTCCGGCATCTTTCTCTCAGACAGACACAAACATGGCATCTATGGCATCAACGGTTCCATTAGTTGTCACAGACTAAAAATAGTGGATATGTGAGCAAGCCGTGAAAGTGAAAGTATGTTCTCAGCCTTGCGGAAAATACTGTCTAGAAGCACCTTTTTTTTCTTCTAAAAGCTTGACATTTGTAAGTGTCATTTCCATTTGAAAGAAGGTGCAGCTACACTCGACACACAAGTGGCAATATTATTTCCTTATTTCAACTTTTATCTGTTGTCCAAATCTGGAGAATACACTATTGAAACAGTGAATATTTATTTGACCCTTGATAAATGCTTTTGGAAGTTAAAAAAGACAAATAGCTGCAAATACTCACAATGGGAATCTTCACAATTTCACTGGACTCGCAGAGCGGCTTCGAACCTGCGTCACAGACAAAGAAACACGCCGGTAGAAATTGAATTGACTTGAAAGTTTTCACTCGTAAACGCTGAATGAAAATCTAGAAGGGGGGGTGGGGGGGGGGGGGGGGGGGAGGAACGGGGGAGAGAGCTCCGTCGTAGAGGGGTGGCTCTTCTTGCACACCGTGTTCGAGAACGCAGTGCACTTCTTCACCTCCTCTTCCCCCGACTTACACCTGCCAAACAGAAAAAGAGAGAATCAAAACACGAAGACAACCGGTGACTCGGGGAAACGTTAACGACTGCCGTCGATTAGACAGTGGCAATTGGTTTGGAAAAAACCCCCAGACATAAAACAACAGGAAATGTACACAAACAAACAAGCAAACAGGACGTACTTGGCACAGCGCTTGCAGACCTCACAGGCCTGGTCAGGAACGCAGAAGGTCCCGGCCCGACATTGACACTTTGTGTCTGTGGTGCTGGTGCAGGACTCCGTCTCCATCTCATCTGTGGATTTAACAGCCGTAGAAACACAGTGCCGTTATTGTTGAGGGAAAGGTAGCAATGCAACCGAATTCTTGACGGTGATTTTCTCAGAAATGCGTTTCGTTTCCTCTTTTATTCCATTCGTCTCCCTCTACGAACGCACACACACACACACACACACACACACACACACACACACACACACACACACACACACACACACACACACACACACACACACACACACACACACACACACACACACACACACACACACACACACACACACACACTTGATGAGGCATGCGAGAGAAGCGCTGAACTACGTGGAATGTGTGAGTGCTCCCTGTGGAAGGTTGCTTCTACCAAAGTCCAACACTGGTTTACTCAGGCAGTGAGCTCTTTAGTTAAGCATTAATATTATCATGGGGAGCGCTTCGCAAAGCAACACAATCAGTGGCTCTGGGTAAAAAAATATAAATAAACTACAGATCCCAGTTCCATTTTAAACCAATCACTGAATTTCATGATCACACGAAAATGTCAATACTACGATATGTGAGGATTAGTGTTTAAGGAAAAGATACAGGGCCTAACCCTAACCCTTTATAATCAGTAAACCTCGCGACAGCCTTGCCCTTATCTGCCATGTTAATGGAGCTTTTGCATGGCTGAGATTAAAGTGGGCGTCCTGTTTATCTAGCGCCGATGCTACGTTAGCCTTGGAGGGTGCAAGATCATTTGAATGCAGGCCAAACCTTTGAGTTGGCCATTTTGCACAGTGCGCTTGAAGTTATTTTAAAGATGGCCCCCGCCGTAGAGAATGGCTTGAAGTGGAACAGGGCCTAATGACATTTTAGCATGAACAAATTAAATGCAAAGTAGATAAATATTGCAAAGTGTCGCTTCCTCTGATCAGGTTGAAGTGAATGTAGGACATGGGGTCATGGCCGAGGTCACACACACACACACACACACACACACACACATATCTTTGGTAACTGAATATTAATAACGTCTCAATTGATACACGGTACTAAAAAAAAACCAAAAAAACTGATCATACAATCATGACATGTTTTTTTCTGATTTCAC
>OOFB01007338.1:35716-50211 GCA_900323305.1 Trachyrincus murrayi | reverse complement strand
TGTGTTTGTACAGTTTATGTATCAGCTTGTAACTGTAACTGTGCGCACGTGTGTGTGTGAGAGAGTGTGTGTGTATGTATGTTTGGCTTTATTAGTGTGTATGTATGTAACCACTTGTAACCATGTGTGTGCATTAATGTGTGTGTATATGTGTGTGTGTGTGTGTGTGTGTGTGTGTGTGTGTGTGTGTGTGTGAGACAAGATAGACCACCATTCTGAGTCACTGACAATGAACAAGTATAAATGTGCGCACGCACACACACACACACACACACACACACACACACACACACACACACACACACACACACACACACACAGTCTCCCAACTCTGATGTTCTTATCAGCCTAGTGGAGCGAGAGAGTGGAGGGGGGGAGACAGCAGCGTCAGCTTCCTAGTCCTGATCCAGAGGGGATGCAGCTGACAAAAAACACAGGAAAACACACACACACACACACACACACACACACACACACACACACACACACACACACACACACACACACACACACACAGAGCACATTTTGTCATCTGGTGTGGCGCCTCATCTTTCACCATCGCCCTCGTCTAACCCCACCAGGTTGTCAAACCCACTACGTTGTAGCATCCTGTGCCCTTTGTTTTGTCTGCCCCTTATATTGTGTCTACTTGTTAATTACATTTGTTTCTTGGCACCGCGCTGGCACTCTTAAGTGATGCAAGTACAGCGTAGGAATGTTTGTGAAAGTCATTAGTGTGTAAGTGAGCAAAAATGTAGCGGATGTTTTGAGTGCAAACAAAACAACCGCTTTATACTCACTGATGTACTTCTGGCGCTAATGATATTATCATATGCATGTGTGCGTGCGTGCGTGTGTGTCTTATGAAATTGTGTGTTCCTAAGATCCTGGCATCGCTCTCAGGATCCAGGAGATCAACTGAGATCCGGTTAGAGAAGGTTAAAGTCCAGGGTAGGTAGGTAGGCTCCAGATAAGGCGTGATCCATACTAAGATTTCAACGGTGGAGGAAGTGGAGGAAGAAGGTTGTGGTGTGGGTGAAGGCTGCAGCAGAGGGCATCCAACCCAATCCTCATGGATCCTCCAAGATGATCCCCAATCCTCATGGATCGTCCAAGCCAATGGATGCTGGCTGTCATCTGTTGTTGGTGCCGTCTTCTCTCATGAGCAGGCATCAGCCCAACATGAATAACCCAAACTATATACAGCTTATCTAGGAAGAGAAGCGTACAAACACAAGTATAAAGTATAATGGAGGAGACCAAAGTCTTCAGCATCCCAGCCAGCTAGACCTTGGAGGGCACACAGCAGTAGCTCACAGCAGTCCCATCAGGGTTCAGCACTTAAGAACTTGATGTCGGATGACAAGTGCAGACTCAGAAAGGACATAGATACTACCAAAGACGCCCAACAACAACCAGCCACTACTAACCACTACTACCCACCCCTGCCCACATACCAGCCACTAACCACTACTAACCACCCCTGCCCACATACCAGCCACTATGACCCACTACTACCCACCGATCCTTTCAGGATTCCTTCCTCTTCCTTTCACGTATTATCCACCTGTTAAAAATTATGATTTACTGCTTTACTGGAAAGCCTTCTCTCTAGCACTTTTGGGGACATCAAAAAATCTCAACCAATCACATTTGCAGGAAACAGGCTGACAGGTGGAATGGTGTTCTCCAGCGGCCTGTTACTAGCCTTTAACATGGCCTTTCTCTAAACCTCATTTTCGGTTTGTCCAACATTTAGAGAAACAGCTTCTATTCCCATTCATTTTGTAAGGCATCACTCTGCTGTAACGCGAGCTGCATCACCCATGATGATCAGGGCAGGCAGAGTCATTTGTATATTCAGAACCTGGAAAATGGCTCCGCAATGTGTTGATTTCCATTGCCCAAACCCAATATTTGACTTTGTCTTCCATCTTGCTCCAGCTCCTTCCATCCTCCTCCGACCCTCTCTAATCAGACCTTTTCACAATATTGTGTATGCATGCGGCTTCTCAGTAGATGTGATATTTTGGTTATGACTTATGCCCACATACGTCACCAGACCACAGCAGTGCTCTTAAAATTGCTTCTTTAATGTGGCTACGTTCCGACCAAGCTAATTAGGATGACTCTGACAGTCCTAATGTCTTTCAACTGTGCATGTGTCACATAGTTAATCAAAGTGACTATTACGGATGCACTGTACAGATTTAAAGACTGCACAGCGAAACATAATGAGTCCACCCCATTATTCCTTGCAGTAGAATTGTAATACATGATGGGATTCCATTAATGACATAGCCATTAATATAATCACAACTGATTACGTGTTTCCTGTAATTGGTCAGCTGAGTGCTGAAAATGTGCTTTTATATATATATATATATATATATATATATAACACTGTATGTATAATAAAAAACATTTATTTATTAACGGTTTTATTAGATTGGAAGTAGTTATACGTTTTGTTATTTCAATTTAAATTCAGTGATAAGAAAACATTTAGTTTTAGCCTACTTCATAGAAACCTTCCTCTAGTTATTTTCATTAGTATCTACGGAGCGTGACCGTGTGGGGTGGGAGGCTCAGGCTGATTCTAGTGATATCTGCACCATCAGCCACTCTGGCATCCCAGGAGACCATCTACCTGGAAAACCTTCTCAGACAGACATGAAAAAGTGTTTCTTTGATGTTTCTTTCATGCTTTCTTTATCCCTGTTTTCCTCCAGATCGGATCAATTACCTTCCTGTCTGTATACCCTAGCCGTTTCTGTTTGTCTGCTGGTTGGCTTATACCGGTAACACTGGACAAGCAGAACAGTCAGAGGTCATTAAGTTAAAAGACTATGGGGTCATCCAGACTGTCTGGTTTATCTCTTTTTTCCCCTAAGGGTTGAAACCCAAGATCCTACCCATATGTTAATACTTTGATTTAACAAAAATATTATAACAATCTAACCATTTATGGATAGGTCGTTTATGGATGTACACTGCTGATTCTGAAAAGCAAATAAGTAAAATGACCTATCCCTGCATTGTAAAAAAAGGCAATAATCCGTGGGTGAGTTGCAGAAAAATGTCCTCGTATGTGGCACTTACCTCGTAAGTGCCACGATAATTGTGCTTCGCCCGCAGCGAACGGTGGGGAAGCAGAAGCAGCCGGAAAAATGCAGTTCTCTCAAAGCCTCTAGAGCTAGGCTTTTACTACGCAGCACATGCACTCGCGGTTCTACAGTATTATAACTCATTAAGATGGATCGTGATTTGTGAGGACACAGAGGCATCACTCAAACCCTGGCCCCAGTGGTGCTGCTTCTTGATGGTTCTTTTTCTGCTTACACCCTGCCAGCCACAACAAACTGAGCTGCACATTTAACTAGAGAGAGTGTGTTAATTTCTGAAAGGTGAATGAAATTGGTGGATGGCAAATAGATATAACAATAGTTCTAGTCTGTTTCAGACATGATAGACATGCACAAGTGGTGAACGTGCTACTCCTAGGGACTTGATCATGTCCATTATTTGGTACATCAAGCTGGCCTGTAATGTCGTCAGCCTACCACATCCCAGCCTGGTCGGTGACTTTAAGTCATTACATCATTAGCGTATCTATGTACATTGACATTCAGTTTAAAAAAGAAGAAGAGCTTTCATCCTCCTTTAAGCTAAAAAAGCTAAAACCCCCTTAAAAGTGTGAAGAAAATATACTCATAGTTACTTTCTTAGTTAGGAGCCTTTTTATTTAGCTTTCTTTAGTTTTGTCCAACTGGAAAGTGGAATGGAAACACACACCCATTGCAGCAGTGTAATAAGCTGCATCATAAAGTAGGGAGCGTGAAGCTCGGCTAAACTAAAACCTTCCTCCCCGAAGGCTGCGAGGCTGACACGCAGTTAAGCTTGAACGAGCATCCCCCATCTCACCCAAGGTCTTTGCTGAATTTGTAATTAAAAGTGTTGTGCTGAATTGAACACAGCTATGGTCTTGACACAGCAACTTTACTGCAAACAAACATTCTGTTTGGTTTTGCTCTGTGCTACCCATGGTCTGCATTTCTCTGGGCTCCGTTTTTTGTCTCATAGTAATCACCCGCTGACTTTTGCTTTGTCTGTGTGTGTGTGTGTGTGTGTGTGTGCGCCTTGTTCAGCACTTAGTATCCAGAGAGGTCAGAGTTCAAGACAATGCAATTGGCTGGGTTTAGAAAAAGAAAAACAGTGTTCGTACCAGTGAAATAGTTGTATTGGAGTTTTAACTGGCCAGTAGTAAATCGTACTTAGTGTTACCAGATTTTTTTATATACAGGGCCATTAGCATTATATTTAACCATTTTGAAATACCAACTTTGGTGAGAACATGGTAGAGAGAATATGCAATTTCTGCTTTTTAAATCTAAGTTTTTATATTCTTTATTATTTGTATAAAAATCTGAATGAGATTAAGAGCCCACTCTCTCTAACCTAAGACGTTTTCTTTGGATAAAGGTGTGATTGCTCCAGGTGTTCTGAGAGTAGAAGAGCTGAGTGCTTGCTACAATTGCCAAACTGCTTATCACGAGTGAGATAAATAAAAAATAAAAACATTGAATATTAGCATAATTTTGTCTCCCTCACAAGCATAATGCATCCAATGAAATGTTATCTCCATCCCCCTGTAATTGAGCAGGGAGCCTCAGATCCTATCTTTAGATAATGAAAGCGGCATTGAGAGCTTCTGACAGAAGATCTGCCCCCTCGTTCTGAACTTATCCACTGCTCTGTCTCCCCAGCGGACCCATTCACTGCACTCTACTATTACTGCCAGGGAATGCACCTGATAGCATTGAGCGAATGGCAGCATAATCAGAAGCTATTAACACCAAGACAGGACTCATCACTGAGGGAAAATGAGAGAGGGGGCAGGCTTAGAAGAAGCTGGAGCAGCCCCCCCCCCCCAACACCTCTCATTTTCAAATCTCACCCGACTTTCTCAAAGTGTCCCATTTGCCAGCATCCATTTGAATTTGTAAAGAATCAGGGGGATGAATTACTTTAATTGCGTGCACAAGTGTCGGGTATAATTCAAGCTTTGAGAAGTCTGTGTGATCACACTGTGAAGAGTGACTTACTGTGGCCACCCCTCAGCAGCGCGGGGGTCCTGTAGATTGACACGGGCGCTGAGGAGCGACGCCTCCCTCCGTGGAGTTGGCGCTGCTCGAGCTGGGGGCGCGACGCAACTGCCGGGTCAGAGTTGCCCGCCTGCCTCCTCGTCTGGGTGCCGTCTGAGTTCCCAGACGCCCCGGCGATACATCCCAGAATCAACAGCCACAGTGTCCAGGCCAACATGCGGAGCAGGACGGGTGGGTGCGGGCGCCTGTTCCTGGAAGCCGGCAAAGGCAAGGCGCCAGCGGGGCACATGATCTTGGCCCGGGTGAAGGATCACAAAGGTGCACGGCACAGGGTCTCGTTCCAAGGAGCGCCAGTCTCATGGTGGAGGACACCCCATAATAATAGGGACCAGCCTCAACTCGTAGGGCGAGTAAAAGTTAGCGGCTTCTGCTGAGAAAAAAAGCTCTGCAATAAATCTTATGGGTGGGTGGGGGTGGGGGGGGCAGCGAATAACCAGAATATGCAGCTATTTCTGCTTTACGTTATGGTAACTTCAGGATCCAAAGTCTTCAAATTTCACTTTGACCATCCACTAATCTCTGGGGAGGATAAACTCAAAGAACCCCTCCCTCCTGCTCATGCCATTGCAATTTGTTTTGTTGTTGGAGGTTTTTCTTCGGTGTTTCAAATGTATTCCGCAGCTTTACAACACGCATCCACGCTCTACCCCGGTAGCAGCACACATCGCTGGGAGGACGAGGCTATGAAAGCTCTTCTCTCCCACAGACCCTATGCCCCGGCACACGGCTCGCAGCTCAACATGCTCAGCGTCTCTCAAGCTCACCGGCTTCCCCGCTGACAGTCCCAGGGACAGAGTATCGCTTCTCCTTCCCTTCTCCTTTCTTCCCTGTTTCTGTACTTTCTCCTCATAAAAGAACCCTTACAGATAACACTGGGAAAAACAAACGTTTTAAAGCCATAGAGACAGACCTTTACTGACGGATCCGGTGTAAATGGATAAAATAGAAAGAAAAAGCAAAAGCAATATCCATCGATCTGTCCAGTGTCCTCCCCACTGTTTTTGCCTCATCTCCTGTGGTATTTCAATAGGTCCAGGAGTTGGGACAACTGTCGTAACTGCATGGACGACGGTCATACGAATTCAAAGCAAACCAAAAAAAATTAAATTCAGCTTGTTTTTGTCTCTTCTCAATTTTTTAAAGGAGCATTTCTGGTTGTAGTGTTCATCCACTTTCCCGGGCAAGCTCTGGCTCACACACCTGAACACACACGAGTGCGGTGACAATATGGCTCTCTCTCTCTCAGCAAGCGGAGAGCGAGTGAGAGAGATGGGGAGGAGAGACGATGGGAGGGAGTCGCTCAGGCAGTAAGAGGGAGAGCGGGAGAGCGAGAGAGGGATATTGCAATGAAGAGGTGGGTAGATGTGGCTCAGGTAAAGACATTGGCAATGGGATAGGAGGGGTATTAGTGTACCAAGTGTGTGTGTGTGTGTGTGTGTGTGTGTGTGTGTGTGTGTGTGTGTTTCAGGGTGTGTGGAAAGATACAAAATGGGCCATCTAATGCAAATCCCGAATCAGAGTACATGTAAAAAAACCTAGCTCCTAACCTAGGGAATAACAACAGTCTCTTCAATGGGAGACAAAGAATGAAAGAAAGAGAGAAAGGAAAGGACGAATAATTATATTATTCCAGTGGAGAAAAAAAATACAAAATGACTTAAAAGTGGAACAGACGTCTTAGGGAGACAGGGACTAAAACTAAAGAAAGAGTAAATGAAACAGACCCATTCCAGTTAAGCAATAAGTACAGAATATAGTTTGCAGATCACAACACTACGCACATGCTCAATTCTGCAGCATAAAAACCACCACAAAAATTAGACATAACAAAAAAACGGACATAACAAGGGAAACGATCCAAATGGAACCTTTTGATTCTCCCCAGCTCTTCTCCTCTGACATCACATTAGACAAATGGCATGCTGTCTGTGGACAACACAGCTTGTCTCAGTGCTTCCCAAAATAGGAAAAATTACCAAAGCTAACAAGCTTAACGCACAACCTAGACACTGACACTCGCGCTAGTAATAGGACAAGGCTCGTGGAATCAAATTAGCACAGTGATTCGGGAGCTATTTTGAGAAACCATTTGTGACCGTTGTGCAGCATAGCCGGTGTGACAGTGAGCCTTGGTCAGGAAAAGGCTCTTCACAAAGACCTAATTCAATTCAGGTCTTACCGGTTTTTTTCGTCCCTTGAAAATGTGTTCGACCATAACATGTCGACCCCTACATAATTTAATATCTTCCGCATTTTGAAGATGAAAAGCATCCAACGAAATACATCAAAGACACTAAAATGCATAGTGTAGATCTGTGTCCCTTCATCTTATCTGATCGATATTTGAGTCGGTAAATGCATCCATTAAGACTGTATATATTGATCATATCTCTACCAATCCTTCATTATTGTTGTGGATTTGGTGTGAGACTAATTTGGTATGAGAATCACATTCATGGATATGATATTGTATTATTATTATGATTATTATGATTATTATCATTATCATCATCAACAATATCTGATACTTTCCCAGAAGGCAACCTGGAATTAGTTTCAACAGCTGGTAAGTATGTATGTATGTTTGTGTTTCTTTTAACAGACCACCTAAAAATCTATTGCAAGGAGAGAATAAACATTAAATTGATATTTTAAGACAAAAGGCTAGTTATAAGCTGCAAATGTATGTTGGCATTAACTTTAACAATAACTATAATGTATGCAGTACCTCGTGTAATTGGGGGTGTGGCGGCAAGGCAAGAGAAATTGCATCTCTAAAAAGGGTTGAAAACCAATATCTGTGTAGGTTAAGTATCTTGAAAACAACCCACCAGACCCTGAAAGGTGCTCATTTATCAAAATGGCTATTTTTCAGTTCCATTAAGCCCAGACACATCTGCTTCATTGAACACGTTTGGATTGGGGCAACACCTTGTTAAAGGGTTCCCTGCTATATTAGCAAGAGAAAATATATAGAATATATTTTGATTAGGGGAATGGTGAATAATGAAGGTGATTCATGAAGCCCAATCATAGACATGTAGGCGACTGAGAAATAATCCTCACATTTGAATAAAACACGGCATGACTGCCAGTGTGTGCAAAAAAAGAAAAAGGTGGATCACCTGAATCAATCATTTGCATTTCTGTTGTAGCCCTTTGATCGGTCTGTCTGAATAATTGTTTTGCCATCCATCAGCCACTATGTCTATTTGGAAATGTCTTTTGCAATGGAATGTGTCATGATTCCAGCTTCCTCTGTAGAACCTGTTAGGCATGACCTACCATTAGAAAAGTCAGGGAAACAAATGTGCACTACCCACATATAGGGCAAACACAGAGGAAAATGAAAAAAATGGACCCTTGACATCTCAAATTATATCATGACAATTATTGTCATGATATAAACCGAGGTATAATCATTGAGCGAGAAAATACCATACCAGTTACAC
The DNA here is from genome assembly GCA_900323305.1 of Trachyrincus murrayi. Lineage (NCBI taxonomy): Eukaryota > Metazoa > Chordata > Actinopteri > Gadiformes > Macrouridae > Trachyrincus > Trachyrincus murrayi. The sequence goes on along the minus strand of OOFB01007338.1, from coordinate 41,594 downwards.
AAAACAGTGGGCTTCTTTCCATTTTAATACACATTTGAACGTAGACGTAGCATGTAGCATGCCACCTCTCATTTCTCTGTTCCAGCCCTGGTTGACAACTCTCCCCCAAAACATTTGTTGGTGTAGATTTTGTGAACATCAAGACATAGCACTGATGCAATTGCAAGGGGTTGCATCAGTCCCATTAGAGTGCTCAAAGATGTTGAGGTATTGCTTCGAGAGCTTGTGAGAAAACACGTGTGTTGTGATGTGTTTCAGGCTCACTAAAATTGACATGGCAAATATAGCATAAGCTTCAAACAGAAGGGTATGCTAACTGACAGTCAACGTGTCAGTTAGCCTAAAACGTACCATATTATCACAGCGTGAAATACCTTTAAAGCTAAAATGTGTTACAGACAGACAGTGACAAATCGATTTTCTTCATTCTACATAAAAAGCTGGAAATACTAAACTATCCGTCTTAAATCCTTTGTGGGAGGAATTTGTGCAAAACAAACCAACCCGGGGTCATATAATGAAAAAAATTAACTAATATTTTTTGCCCCCTTTAATAACATTTTACTTCAAACTATTGTGCTGGTGCTGAGATTTTTTTCCTTAATGTTCAGTTTCAGTTTTAAACTACGTGTGAAGAACATGAATTCAACAATTCTCAAAAGTTCTCAACTACAGACCTAGGACATCATGCATATAAAATACTAGTATTTTTCATGTTTGAATTCTAGGTTCACTATAAATGTAACAATCACAAATCTTTAGTATTATAATAATGCTTAGTGTTATAATGATTACTATTACGTATGGTCTGCGACAAAGGAATCAAAGAAGGTGAGAAAAGCCATCATGTTGAACTATTTGTGACTTTTATAAGAAGCGCACTAAAAGAGACACCTCTGCAGTTAATTGTTATCTGATGTGCCATTTAACTACTTAGGTCCAATAATGACCACGGACAGAGAGGGTGCAGCCAATCAATGCAGTTGTCAGCCATGACAATTACAGTCAATAATCCCACTGGCAACTCATTAGTGGTACAGCATATTTTAGATTGAGATGGTGAGGTCAAGACCTAGCTATTAATATCAAGGTTGGTTTATCGATAGCGTAATTGAGGCCACTGAGAAACTCTCACTGTTTATTGTTTAAATGACCCTTCATATAGTGTATTCATGTTAATAATATATCATTAATAGTTACTATGTTGTATATATATATATATGTCTTCCTTGTGATTTACAAAATGTGTTAGCAAGTTTGTGATATGCCATAAAGATGGGAAATAATTCATATAAATTCTTTTCAAATCCATCAAATAAAAATAAAAAATACTACATTCGATTCAGCTTCCAAACAGAGCCAACTGAGCAATTTATTCCACATAAAACTGTAATAAGGCAAACGTGACCCTATCAATATTAAACATGGCACACAACATAAATGATGACCCTCACTGAATCCATCAGTATAACTACCCCCACCCCACCCCTACACTGCGGAAAGAGCAAGGATTTGTCAGAGATCTTTCCTCATATGTAATGTGTCAGTCTCGCTAAACGTGTCGGTCTCTCATTCTTGACATACATATCGCTGCTGTAATGAGAGCTTCATTCGCCTTCAGGAGGAAAAGTCGGCCCTCTGGGAATGCAGGCCTCCCCGCAGAGAGAGTGACGTAGGAGCGTCACTGTTCCAGATGAGAAATGAATGATTCCTAATGAATCCTCTACACGCCAATGCATCTGTATGCACACTTACATACTATTTAGTTATTATTCTCTCCATCACAAAAAGACTGCTATATATATAGCCGTACCAGGCTGCACTGCTTTGTGATTACACACTTTGGTCTGGGCCTGATAAGAGATTTATCCCACCTAACACTCCACAACATACCCTCACCCACATCCTGCCATTCCCAAGATGAACTTTGTTCACTACACTGACCAAATGGACCCCAACGCTGTTAATTAAACAGCATCTGATGATTTTAACCAAACACCATTTGGGACAGGGTAATGTGCCAGGCCCCTCTTCCATGCATTCCTGAGATGCACACTCTCCCACATACACAATTATACATACAAATACAAAGTCATCGTCACGAGGATGATCAACAACATTTGGGACTGAGAAACAAGAAGAAAAGGACATGTATGGAACATGGTTAGAGTGTTTCATGGGATTGTACTCAAGGAACAGTAATCTTTCTATATTGTCTATACAGGCCCCTTTCTTTCTCTGTCACTGACCTACTTCCCCCAGCTATAGTGGGGGTCATAAAACAGTCCTGTGACCATCATACGAAACATGTGTAGGGCCCACACTCCCTCTTTGTCCTTCTCTCTCTCTCTCTCTCTCTCTCTCTCTCTCTCTCTCTCTCTCTCAGGCGCACAAATCTACATTCAGTTCAAACCGAGAAAACGTCAAGTTATTAGTCTATAGTTTGAGTAACTTTTTAGAAGGCGTGCTAAAAGTGACGACTAAAACTTCTACCAACGAAGTTTGTTAAAAGTTCAGTAAGTTTGTTAGAGTTCAGAAGTTATAGAAGCAAAACTCTTGAGACGGCGGTTACCCGGAGACGCTCATTCCACATTTGACTCTGTGCCAAGAGGACAACTGCACACCGACCGGACCGACGTGATCCCAGCTGGGACTGGAGAGTACCAGGGAGATCTGACCTGCCAGTGAACCAGTGAAGTCTCCAGAACGCGCGACCGAACAATCGCCGAAAGCGTCACCAATTAAACTGAGATTCCTTGTCTCTGATGCAAGTTGATGCAAGTTTAGTTTATAGGTTAGGGAAATTGTCAACTTAGAATACAACTACTACGGTTAGGGTTCAGTACGATTAATCAAAGTAGGGTGGAATAGGCTCACATTCAATTCTCCTGTCCAGATTTCCCATGTTAAGTTTTGTTTGTTTAGGTTTTTGTTGTTATTGTTTGTGTTTATTTACTCAACATCATGTATTCATGTTAATCACACCCCTGTATTAATATATTTCATTGTAATCAAAGGAGGAAGTAGTGCTTGTGGGCGATGGATCGCAGAATCACTGATTTTGGAGAACTTCGACTTCAGATAGATTAACTTGGCTAGGTTAATTAATCTTTATAGCGTAATCTAATATCTAATATTAGTTATATTCTTCCTTACGGAAGTGGTGCCCCATTCGAGTAGTAAAATAATCAAAGTTACGTTTAGATTAGTTAAGCGACTATATATGTCTTCCTCTTTTAACACAAACCAACTGAATAATACTTGGCTCAATAAACGGAAAACATGAATTCAAATCAAGCATGAAGGACTTGATGTCCACTCTTATTGTCGGCTGTTTAAGAAACAACAGCATTGATGATCCAAAACTTGAATTTCCTCCGAGAGGCAATTTGTGGTACAGCACAGGACATATAGACACATTGCAAGCAAATCAGATAAAGAAAAATAACAATAGTCCAAGATCATCTATAGCAGCCACCATAAATAACATCACAGTCCAGGCAGGCATTTAAAGTGCATGTTAATAACTGTATACCAACAATTGTAAGAAAAAATAAATAGTAAGTATACTCCCCTAGCCCATGTCTTTCCCCAGACTCCCCATGGCTACCGCATCATCTTACCGCATCTAATTGAGTTATTGCCATGGGAATAAATTTGTTTTTTGCTCGTTTGGTTCTGATCTTGGAGTATCTATACTTCCGACCAGAAGGCAGGAACTCCACTGAAAGTGGATGGGATGTATCCATGCAGACCTTCGCTGCCTTCTCAGTCAGCCTGGTCAGGTACAACTGGTACAGCTCAGCCTGAAGCTCCCCCGTCGGTTCCACAGGGCTGTAATTTGTATGTATCTGTATGTATAGTGGTCTAGATTTTAACCACTTTTTCCTCACACCTGACTAGATAGACTAGGTGACAAAACTAGGGCTACACATCTGCAAGCAGCAAAGTAGTGCTGAAGCCCACGCTGTCCATTAACTGGGGGGCTGAATATACTGCAGGCTAAGCTATGCTGCCATCATACAGAAGGGCTTAAACATGATTTCAATAATGACATATAATCATTTTTTAACCTAATGCCAATTTGATCTGGTGTGTTCATAGTGTTCATAAATTTTTTGGTCATACTACAAAACAGAGTCAGACATGGGGCCAGAAAGAGGGCAAACAGGCAACAGTGAATGCAACATGTGTGTCCATGCGTGTTTTCCTGGGCGACTTGTGAGCAAGCGTTAGCTGTCTTTTTAGTGCCTGCCTGCTTGTCGGTGACACTTAACAATATTAACAATATTAGAAAGTTAGAAAAACAGCAATATTTAGAAAGCAGACGGAAGTTTGCCTTTCGCCCGGATACTGATATAATTATGTGAGCCTTGCATGCCTTCAAGATAATTTAGCAATAGACAAAGTCCCGGTTTCCGCAAGGCCCCTAATGGGTGAACTCCATCATGATGTGTGCCTAATTGGAGGACTGTATGTCTGTTTGATGGAGACAGAAAAACCTCCATGCACTAATGGAATCATTTGTTGCTTCTTGATTTGTTGTTTATTAACATGTATTGGCACTGATGTCTTTTTTGTGAATTTAATTTGAAAGACTATTATTGTAGGTTGTAGGTCACATCTTTTTTTTATAGTTTTCCCTTGAGGAGGGATTTTGGTAATACAATTCCATCTGTATGATGTTGCATTACAGAAAACACTAATTCGAACTATTCATAATTGTTTTGTTCATTTTATTGTTTTGTATATACAGTATATATATATATATTAAAAGGGAGGGGGGGGTAATGGTGTGGGAAAAACATACATTTTAACATCTAAGAAGAAGAGAAGACTCTATCCCACACCCCCCCCCACACCCCCGTGATCCTTCCCCAGAAGATATAGATAACACTTTCAACTGTAAACACATGCCACAGAACTCGCAGAAACAAAAGCAGTCTTGCTGATACCATCTGTTATCGCCGTATAGTTATAACTCCATAATTGATTTCCCTGGCACCTCTTGTTTCCCCGCGCATGGTAATTGACTAGGCCGTTACTGTAAAAGATTAGCCCATAGCCTTTGAAGTTCACACACACACACACACACACACACACACACACACACGTGCATGCCCACACGCGCACACAGGCATACAAATGTTTTTTGCACTTATTTTTGAAACATGTTAAATTATGTAATCTACCCATCTATCCATCATCCATCTATCTATAGATCCACATATTGCTGATTATTTTGCATCATATGCAGCCAACTAAAACCCCAACTACAATAACACTGGGCACATACATTTCTCTTCACATTGTCTCTAAAGTCATTACTATTGATTCTGGTGACACGTTACAAAATATAACTTGGAGTCAGAACAGAATCATTCTGCAGACACCAAACGGGGCAATTTATTAAATAAATGAAAACCATTGCCATGCCATGCAGGCAACATTTTGCAAAACACTTTTTTTCACCATGACAGCACATGACAGAACGCTCCCAATGGGAGTTAAATTGAGCGCTGCTTTGAGACTTTGTCCACATCTTAGTCAAAACACCTGGTAAATAAAGTTAATATGGATATCGGTGAGCCTGAGGCACATCTGCTACCTGCTTGACCCCTCCCCCCACAAACACACACCCTTCCCATTTGAATCCTTCTGATTAAATAGAAACTGATTTATTGTCAATGGTGGCCAGTCCTAGAGGCTTGCTCCCAGATGCTGGAAAATGTGTTCTGGCACCTCTCTCTCTCTCTCTCTCTCTCTCTCTCTCTCTCTCTCTGGCCATCTCCATCGCAACCAAGCTTAGCGTGCAGGCTGCATTACTGCCGCACATTCCCTTGCATTACCTGCATGCATGACTGCACACCTTTCTGCA
>OOFB01007338.1:5222-18966 GCA_900323305.1 Trachyrincus murrayi | reverse complement strand
AATGGGGGGGGGGGGGGGGGACAGAGGGGGGGGGGGGGGGGGGGGGGGATGAGGGGTCACCTTGATCAGTGCAGCAGAAAATGAACAGTAAACTTCTACATTCTGGGCGCCGTCACATAAACGCTTTATTACTTCATGCTGCGCAAAGTTTTATGAAAATACACGTTTTCACTTTTCTTTTACGACACTGTAAATGTTATACCCTGCATTAAAGACAAGAAGAGCTTGTTTCTATCTAGTCCCTGTGGTCCACTTGTCCTACAGCTGTTCAAAGAATGATAGTCCACCCGCATAAAACAGGTCCACACGTGTTTGAGGAAACAGGACACACACACACACACACGCGCGCACACGCACACGCACGCACACGCACACGCACCTTGAAAGAAAGAGAGCAAAAATGCAGACAATAGTATCTAATCCGGGCACCTGAAACGCCAAAGCCACTTTGTCACAGAACATTCACAACTATAATCCTAATCTGACACATTTGATGCCTAGCTCGAGATAAAAAAAGCAATCGAGACAATGCAGACATCGGCATCATTCAACGACGCCAAATGGTGGCCAAAGAGGGGAGTAGAGGAGAGGAGAGGAGAGGAGGAGTTAGTGAAGGAAGAGTCGTAGGGTGCTGCCAACGTGCTCCAGGTTGGGACCCGGGAGCCCTACCAGCCAGGTGAGAGACAAGCCCAGCAGGACAGGTGACTCATTTTCACGCTGACAGGACAGACCGGAGAGTGTTGTGTTGTGCAGTGTGGCGCACACGTGCACGTAGACACGCACACGTAGACACGCACACACGTAGACACGCACACACGTAGACACGCACACACGTAGACACGCACACGTAGACGCGCACACGACAATGCAAACAGAACTCAGAGATCAAGGGTGAAGTATTCTAATCAAGTTCTAAGGCGATGTATAAAAAGCAAAGACATGCAAGAAAGAAATAAGGAAAGGTGGAAAGAAAGTAATCACTCATTACATACTAACTGTAATATACTACAAATCTACTGGTAACCACAGACACAAATATTCACTATACATATATATTTCGGATTCATCTCTATAAACAGATATCTGCACATATCTGCATCCCCCCCCACCCAAAATAAACCAAAAGCCCCTGAGGACCATTCACTTGTGTGTCAGTCATATCTGCATACATCATCTGGTGGAAGCCGGGGCCCATGCAGAGTGGAGTGGACAGGCAGAGTATGCGAATGTCAGAGCAAAACCAAAACAGAGCATCGCTAGACAAGCAGGGAGATCAAACAGCGCAGCTAAAGGGGGACATGTGTTGCCATTTCTTTCTCTTTTTCTTTTACGCCGTGCCGTACGAGGGTAAAAGCCAAATTATCTTTTAGTCTAAGATATCTTTTAGTCTTTATCTAAGTGTAGTTTATTATATCTTTAAAAGAAAATGGAAGGAGGTTAAATTGTCATAAGATGACCTTTGACCTATACCCAATAAAAAAGTTTCCAAGTCCTTTCCTAAGTGCCATCTTCCTCAATTTGAACTGCCTGTGATCCTACATGACCTTAAAAATGGTTAAAAATTAGTTAAAAATGGTGCCATTGTCAAAAGGATCACCATCCTTATGGTGGCGTTCGTTACTTGTTGTGTTCGGATTTGGACACAGTACTTCTGTATTTCAGGATAAGTTTGCAACCATCAAAAAACACAAAAACTGAAAAGAAAGTTGGGCAAAAAGATCACTGTGTAGACATGAGCCTGCAGACGAGAGGTGGACCAGTCAGAACACAATGTGGCAGGCTGGTTGACTGCACAGAATCATGTGCTGTGGTTTCACTATTACTTCTGTGTGTGTACACTCATGGTTGCGTGTGTGTGTGTGTGTGTGTATGCACACAAATCCACACGAAATAATCGACATGCAGCACTGGGTTCGGAGACAACAATGGTCTTCTGGACTCACCTGCCGACAGGGACAAAGGTTTATCTAATGGCCATTGGGGTACACAGAGGATTAGAATCGAGCAGGCTTACAAAAGTGAAATGAAACAGGCCACTTCTGTGTGTGTGTGTGTGTGTGTGTGTGTGTGTGTGTGTGTGTGTGTGTGTGTGTGTGTGTGTGTGTGAACGAGCCAGGATGTTCGCATTCGCTTCACTTTCCAGTGATTTGTGTGGCGGAAAGGAGGTGATGAACACAGACTGACTGACATTCTAGACCAAAAAAAAGGTGAGCGCTTAGGAATTATGGTGGATTGCCGCAGCTCAGCCAAAAAAAATAAAGGGTGTTTTCTAACTCAGCTGAGCATATCGTCTAACCTCAAGCTAAACACACAAAGGAATTGCAATTAGCACCAAGGAAACCCCTTTTCTTTAGCTTTTCTGGGAGATGAGCCAAGACAAAGTCCACTTGACCACCCCAGTATGGACATTGCACATGAAACCTAGATGTGTCCATCCACGGTGCAATGCCTACCCATCCTGTTCTGTGCTTCCATAACACTCTGTGTCTTCGGTCAATTATATGACCAAAGGACATACAGGTGGAACAACTGATAGACCCAGGGGGTTCTAAACACAGAACCCCCAAAATCAGGTGTAATACAGACCTGTTGTGATTTACCGTAGAAATGTCAGTCAACAAAGATATTTTCTTAGTATCGTTGAATTACTTCGACACTGGTCAATGGTTATCTACTTGCCACTGGTCAATGGTTATCTGCTTGCCACTAGAGGCCACACTTGGGATGGAATCGGCTAACAGGGCCACTAATTAAGTGGACCTGCTTTACACCTTGGCAAATTAAAAGGGAGATGTACTGACATTGTCGCTAATCTCTCACTAGCCACATCTAATTTAGGGTGAATGGTGTAACGAGTACTCAACCTTTTCATATGATATTTAACTTAGCAGTGGACTCAGCATAGAAGAAACTATCTCAGCTCCTTCCAAAATACCTATATCATAAGTGTTGAAAACAAAAAAGGGAAATGCAAAGAAAAAAGTGGAGATGAAGTGAGAATTTTGGATGGGGATTCAAGCGGAACCACATTATCAGACAAATGTTGATCTTGGTCTAGTGCTTTCAATTTTCCACCCTCTCATATTGAGCAGAATGTAATGAGTCTCAATAAGACTTCATCTTTAAGATGGGATCAGAGAGAGCGACTATCAAAAAAGTTCTCCAGCAGAGTTACTACTGTACAGTATAATACAGCCTCCTGATGTCTACAACACCATCTACAACCAAAACATTCAGCATCAGTTCCAAATATTGGGACACTCATCCAAAGGAAATCCAATGTTCCAAGGTGGGCAGCCTTCTGGTTCCTCTCCGTCTTCTTTTGTGCCAGTTTTAGTTTTGCGACAAAGGTAAGTATTGTTGTTCATGGCTGTCTGAAAATAAATCTGTTTAATAATAACGTATTATGCAGTATCAAACTCGTATAGAACATCTACCATGGACAAAACCTCCTGCGAGGCGGTGTTTTGTGTCAAAATTGTAGTCAAAATAATTGTTGTTTCAGAGTATCTGTATATGTGTAGATGTGTAGGTAGAGAGGATTGGTATCACAGGTCCAAGACACACAGAGGATTTAGATGCCTTCGTACTCAGCCTCAGTTCTTGGTCTTTTTAGGTAGCATGTTCACCGAAGCCTGACTAATGCTTATTATATCAAGAAACACCTTGATGAGCCCCGCTACACACCTATCACAGCTTATTGACTATAATTAACCTAGAGAAGTCTTCAGTTATTAGTCACACCATACATTACACTTAAATTATATATAACCAACAATTATGGCTTTATACATATAACAGCATTTTGCATGCTGGTGGGTATTCCGCATAAGAGTTGACTGCAAACAAGCATCACTAATTATGATTTGGTAGAAAACAAAAAGTAGTGACAAATGGCACTAATATTCTCGCTTCCAGAAAGTTCCTTCTTTAGCTCAGCCGCATGGATTGCATGCTGTAGCAGTGAACTGATGGGCGGTGTGAGAGAGACCTGAAGCAGACGTAATATGGCTCAGGCCAGAAATAGCACATGCTAATCAGGAGCAGCATTGAGACGCTACATTGAGCATTACATTCAACACTAGGGGAGTGCAATATTGGTATTCCAACCTTCTGTATTTCTGAACTTTTTTTATTAATTTCAGGGAAATACAGACTTGAATTATTTCTGCTGACAATTTACATTTTGAAAAATGTTACCAGGGACTGAAACGTTACCCGAAAGATATATACTTAAAACATATAAACAATTCTCATCCAATATTACCAATTACCATGAACATTGTTTTTTATCCCAATTGGCACCAATTTCCCTCCTTGGCTGCCTTCTCAAGTTTTCTTCTTTTATTTCTTTGCATGGATTTTATTTCTATGCCTGCGTTACAGGGAACCAGGCCATTGAGCAGACCAAGTGGTGCACCAGGCACGGACGTTGAAAGCTACTTTGGAGCTACTACATACCTTGGAAAACATTCATCATAGCCTTCAACGGGCTGCTGTAGGGCACTTATTTTAACAAATGAGGTAAAACACGCCTTCTTTACACCATTGCGACTTGATGATCCCCAGTTGCACAGTTTCCATATAAAGAGGCCGTGAAGATGTTCTTTGTCGATGAAGAAAACATTTACAGGTATACTTTAAGTACAACAAGCAAAAAGGTTATGTTTATCTCTGTAGAATAAACACAGCTGTACGATCACCGCAGTTGTTTAATATCAAATCTGAAAAACATATGATTAGTGTATTATAACGCGATTATGTACAGTCCATTTTCACACTGCCTCAATAATAACTTAAATTTGGGACAATGGTTGCTAAGTCTGGGACAGTTGAAAGTAGAATTCGGGACAGTTGCGGGACACTGAGGAAAAAAGTTAATTTCCAGCCCTGACTATGACATATACCGTTGCTCAGATGTGCCCGAATCACAAACACGTGCACACACACACACACACACACACACACACATTCCTGCCATACCCACTTTAATCCTGCCATAAGAGAGTTCACCTAATCTGACTCTGTTCCGGTAAAGGTTACAGACGTTGATGTGAGCGGTGGGTGTAGGAGGCTTTATTCACGCTCGTAGCGGCGGTACGGAGGGAGACACTGGAACAACTTTGAGTTAATGTGATTTACCAGACGCTGTCTTTTTTGTTGTTTGTTGCTCAGTCTCTCCTCCTGTCAGGTGAAATCATTTTTGAGAGGAGCAGACACGGCGAGGGCAATTGAAAGCTGCTTTCTCTCCCGCGTTCACATGCGGGCCGTACCGTGATGAGGATACAATCAATCTTACTTACGCCACGTGTCCTAGTGTTGTGGTGTGAGGCGGTGTGGAATTTCACACTCCATAAGGAGCCACGCACGACATTCGTCGCAGAGAGAAAAAGCGAGGCACAAAAGAGAGCAAGATTTTATTTTTCTAGTCGGTGTTAAATCAATGGTACCTCTCAACTCCAATTAAACTGATTCTATCAGACTCCATTCAGAAGTCCTCATCTTATCAGTGGCTTCCCCCTCTGCATCACCAATTCACTGGCTGGTAAGGAGCAGTGACATGCCCCCAAACTGTAAACTGCCTGTGAACATCAAAACACGTGTTGGTCATACTTTGTGCGATTGTGACCATCGTCCAACTTTTTTTGTCGGTACAAGAGCAGCGGTGGAAGCACTGAGGACGTGGACCACGTTTAGGGCTGCGTTTTTAGAAAAATCATAAGAATTTTATTTGAAACTGCACGTTGGTATTTACCATCTACATCACCGTCGAATAGCGTTTTGAGAGTTTTGTTTGTAAACTGAAGAGACAGCACCATGAATTACTTGCACCAAAGCAGTACTAAAATGAACAGGCTAATCTCCAAGCCTGCTTAGACCACAAGTTCGTTTTTAATAATACAAATGAATGTCTAATAATTAAACTATGTGAGTGAGTGACTGCACCATGTTTATAAAAGACCTGAAACCAAAGCAGTCAACAGAATGCCACCTTCCTGGGTCCTGCCGGCCCGTGAGTTGTCTCACTCTCCATGGCAACAACCCTTGATGGATGGTAGCGTTTGCTCCGCTGAAAGAGAATGTTCCCGAACCTCCCAAGGTGACCTCAGCCTCTGCCAAAACAAATGGCTTTTTTAGTGCTCTCTATATTTTCTCGATGGCAAGCGATTGGAAACGTTGATTTTGCACTGCAGCCACACTGAAGCGGGCCTTTTTTAACGAGCCCGAAAGCCGAGGCTTTATCGATGTGGAAGGAGGGGCAGAAAGGGTGGGAAACATTGACACCGTCGGCACCGTCGGCACCCTACACCCCGGGTGGTTAATCCAGTAGGAATGGAGATGAGGATTCTTCTGATTGTTTTGGCCCATGTCTAAAACTTAACGTGTATATTCAGTAAAAATGTAGGAAGTGTGTTGTAAAAATGTAATTAAAGTCTTGAATTGACTTTTGTATTATTTGCATTCATTCAAAAAATAAAATAATAATAATTACTATTATGTTACTATATAACTTACGCAAAATGTCAATTGAAAAGTGTATTCTGATATATGTTGAGAACCCAGCCACCGTATCCCAACTCCACTATGATAAAGTGGTCTTTGGTGGGCATCCAACCACCAGCAGCATAACATGAAATCAGTTAAAAGCCCTTAAAGTTAAAAGTGACTTCTTGTTTAACCAAACTTTCCCAAAGGTTTGACCAGACTTGTGCTGTACACGTGTGTATTACCCCAAGTTAACTTTCCTAGACTGTTCTAAGATACAGAATATCTATGTACATATTCATTACTATCTATTGTTCTATAAAACGAAAAATAATTAATGAAATTCATCAGAGAGGATATTTAGCTGTTCCAACCACAGAGTGCAATTAAGCACTAACGTTAGCTATCAAACAACAACAAGTACACAATCTTTAATCAGGGATTAGCCAACCCTCACAGGGAAAGTCAATTGTGAAAGCTACTGCAGTTTAAACTTTGTGTAATCAACTTGTACACGGCTTGAGGCAAAACACTAGAGAATCTTACACGGTACTATTTTAAGGACAGTATAAGGTCCAGAGAATCTGTCTATTTTATTCACCCGGCGGTGATCCATTTGTGCAGTCTCAAGTCGACAAACATCATCAAACACATGGACGTGTATATTTATAATCTGTGCTACTGGTACTGACAAAGGCAGAGAGCGCACGGACCCTAAACCGAAGAAATGGAGGACATTAAACTACTGCGATTGATTAGGCCATATTTCTAACGAGGGGCAATTCTTTTTTTCCCAACTCTCTCCATCTATGATGGATCTCTTCTTCTCCCTCTTCATTCAGGAAGCTCAAAGTGAAAACAATAAAAAAAAAAAAGAACACAGAAAAAAAAAGTACGGGTTGGTTCTGACATGGGGCAAAGCCTGGGGCACCCATCATCGGCGAGAAAGACGCTGCGTCGTATTTCCTGCACCGCCGTCAACATCCATCTCCGAGCGCAGCCCTGTGGTGGCGGCTGCCACTCTGTCACGTGAGGTCATTTCCTCTCTTATCGCACCACTTCATCATTTGTCTGCCTCGCCATCATAAGCCTTGTGACAGTTCCACTGATGGATATGAACTCTGGCGGGAAATCTATCTCCCACCTCCCTTACAGATCTTCTGCCATGTGACTTAAGATGGAGCGTGAGAGAGAGAGAGAGAGAGAGAGAGAGAGAGAGAGAGAGAGAGAGAGAGAGAGAGAGAGCGCGCTTGGCGGTGCTCACGTTGTACAAAAATAAGACCATTCACAGGAACAGTCGGTACAAGGGTTGCTCAAGCACTTCATAAGGTTTAGTTTGAATATCTGACTTGTCAGATATTCAAACTAAAAATGCATTATTAATAATGCATGTATAGTCCACGAAAACCCTGGGATCTGCCAGTTACACGGAGACGTCACATCTTGTCCTTTCAGAACCACTGGAAAGAGAAGTCTATTAAAGCCTTCACAGCGTGCCAACCGATCAATTATTAAAAGGAATCCATGGAAAATCAACCATGCTTCTTTTCCAATAGTCATCTCACGACCACGTTATGTCTCCTTCAATCAGAATGCAAAGCGTATGCCGGAGAAAAACAAAGAAACCAGAAGGAAAAAAAACACACAGCCCGGGGCGCCAACTGGAGAGTGGAGTAATATTTGCCGTTAACCTCAGAAATAGATTTTCCCAAGCTGAAGAAAAACTAAAACCCCACTGCTTTTAACCTCCGAGGTAAAATGGAGGACAAAAGACAGAAAGAAACATTGGCGGGGGCGAGAGTCCTTAAATATGTGTGCCTAGTTTCTAAATGACAGAGCGATGTAGGTGGCGAGAGACATTTCCAATGACCAGCACAGAAAATTACAGTAATTTTATTTCTCTGGAGACAAGCTGAACTTATCACCTCAGCTTGTGAAATTGTGTCAAAAAGAAATAAATATATTTTTCTTTTTAAAAGTAGGAAAAAGTTGACAGGGGGTCTCACCGCTGGGCCTGAGACATGAAAAGACATATAAAAAGAAGGCGAATATATACTTTTACATGTTCAATTTCCATATACAATGCAGGCTCAAATCATTTTAAATAAACCACTATTATGGCCCCGAAAGCTCGGAGTTTAGCACATCTCATCAGTGGTTGAAGCTATAAAAGAGCACCCCTATACTTAAAGGTGCAGAATTTAGTGGCATCTAGCGGAACGGACTGGGCAGCACTGGAATATATTCGTTATATATTCATATTCAAGTATGTTTTAATTAGCTGCAATTTGAACACAAGGACTTAGAACATGAATACATGGCAGGGGTAGATACTGTTAGGGAGCATGGAGTCCTTTTCTCGACTCCATTGAGGATTTTTTTCAGTGGGTCATGCAGTCAGTGTTGTGGGTGACTGAAAGAGTGAGATAAACAAATAGGAGAAAATCAAGACCGAAGACGCCGAGGGGTTTTCATGAGTCGCACGGTCACACACACACACACACAGACAATGAAAGTCTTCCTTTGTCTATCGGTCTGGTGCCAGAGAGCCTAGACTCTCTAGACTGTATTTACTTATTTGTTTATTTCCCCCCCCGTCTTATCTGCGAACAAAAGCCTGCGTGACCTTTGGAGGGGTGAATGATGGCAGAGAGCTAATTCAATTACAACTACTGAGTAATGAGACTTGTCACCGGGCCGTGGGCTTGTTCACTGTGGCTCGCTGAATAACAGGCGAGCGCAGAAGACCTTGAAATGAACAGGTTGCGCTCCGATTCCAACAGGGAGCGACGAGGAAGGAGGAAACGGCATAAAACTGAGCTTTAGCGGTGCTGCTTGCACACACAGAGCGTTGTTGTTGTTGTTGCTGCTTTTCTTTTTGAGTGCTGGCTGACACTTTATGTGTGTGTGTGTGTGTGTGTGTGTGTGTGTGTGTGTGTGTGTGCGTGTGTGTGTGTGCATCTCCAAAAAACATCAAGGTACTGCCCAGGACATAGGAGTCTCTTGAGATTTCTGCACTTTCTCCCTGGACACGTTGAAAAACCCCCACAGGGTTCAAACGCGATGGCCAGGTCTCCAAAGCTTTCCCATCTCCTAGATTATCACCCTGACAATGTGCGGATTAACTGCAATGGAGAAACCTGGCGGGCTAATCTTTTCACTGAAACGCTATATCCATGCGCCTGAAGAACCACAGCTCTCTGTGTGTGTGTGTGTGTGTGTGTGTGTGTGTGTGTGTGGATACTCGGAGCGACATACTGCCTGGATTTCAGTTGGTTGCCAATCCCTTGCAAAGAAGTTCTTTATTGTGCTATTTCTGATTAACCGCCACAAGGAAGCTAGCTTGACGGAAGTTCAGTGGCCTAAAGTGCGACGGTGAACTCTTCCCACCAACGTGGAGATGTTTTCTGTTCTTGAAAACGATGAGCAGAGCTATAATTATAAATAGCCCTTTTTGAACAGACTAAAGCAAGACAATAAGCATGTTTTCTGTTCAAGGACCTTGTGCACTCTCTTCTCAGAAGTGTTGCTAATAGATTTCTTTTTTTCTTTCTTTTTTTACAAATCGTTTTTATTGGTCTGGTCGTTTATATTTTCTGCATAAGTGGAGGAGCAACTCTGACATATCAGATGGTGCTGTGCATAATGTCACAAGTGGAGTGAAACTATAAAATATGCAAATATATGCAAATTGTTGTCCAGGTTTACCGAAGCAGGTAGTGGGTGTGGTGCAACAGGGGATGCCCACAATCTTAACAAAGGTGACGGTGTAGAAACATTGCAAAATTATTTTCAGTATTGAAAACATTTAATTTTATAATCTTAATATTTTAAGGGTTGAAAAATATGTTGCAGGGGGTGCAAAAGCCCAATCTTGTTAGAGATAAGATGTTTTTGTCGTGGGGAAACACAAGACAAAGTGAGCAAAGTAAAGTGTGAGTGTGTTCCCTTATGGATGTGCGGTGCGTGTCCGAGTTACCAATCCTCACGGTCCCTCCAGAACGGTGCAGACGACATTGTACTGCCCTCCAGTGGCCAATTGTAGACGTGTGCAACCAAACAAAAATACTGCAACTCGAATGTGCATAGGAGTGAAAGAGGAATTTGCTTCAATGTCAAATTAGAAAATCTAAAATTCACATATAGGATATTTATTTCCTTCACACTGGAATGCCTGCTCCTAGAACGTTGGCCAACTTGCCTTAAAAACGAATGTTACTCTTAAGACCAAACTGTTGTGTTTCTTAAAAACGAATGTTACTCTTAAGACCAAACTGTTGTGTTTCTTAAAAACTAATGTTACTCTTTAGACCAGACTGTTGTGTTTCTGGTTAAAAACAAATGTTACTCTTGAGACCAGACTGCTGTGTTTCTGGGCTTCGATATTAGATGTATTAGTCAACCGTAATCTCAGGTGTGAGTCAAGCTCTGAAAAATAAGTAAAACACACACACACACACACAAACCTCTCTCTTTCCTCTTTTCTTCTTCACACAGGCACCCTGAGCATTGCGTGACGGCAGTAGAGCTGCCATTTTACAGAATACACCACGGCCATCATTCTCCCTGCCTTTGTTTAATTAAAAGTTGTGGTGTAACTGTCATCATCCACATCTACAGTCCTCATTCTGCGCTCCACTGGGGAGGGGAACATATGACAAGCCCAATCGCTCTGTCTGTCGGGGGTCAATGAAGTAAAGGGTGTAGAGACAGAGAGAGAGAGAGAGAGAGAGAGAGAGAGAGAGAGTGAGAGGGTGAGAGAGAGACAGAGGAGGAGAGAGAGAGGTAGAGTGAGAGGGTGAGAGAGAGACAGGGGAGGAGAGAGAGAGGTAGAGTTAGAGGGTGAGACAGTGACATTGGAAGAGAGGGTGAGACAGGGAGAGGGTGAGAGAGGTGAGAGAGAGAGAGACAGGGGAGGAGAGAGAGAGGTAGAGTCAGAGGGTGAGAGAGTGACGGGGAGGAGAGGGTGAGAGAGAGAGAGGGAGACACAGAGGAGGGGAGGATGATCGAGAGAGAGAGAGAGAGAGAGAGGAGGGTGGGAGAGAGTGAGAGAGAGAAAGAGAGAGAGAGCAAGAGAGAGAGAGAGAAAGAGAGGAGAGGGTGAGAGCTTGTGGGAGCAGATAAGAGTCAACAAAGCAGAAATACTATCCCAAATATTTGCTCAGGATCTTAAGAGAAGGTCAACTCCATTGTTCATACATTCACATCATAGCACATAGAGAGAGGGTGGACCAAAGGAAAATAGGAAGAAAAAAACTGACGCTGTATCACAACAGATTCCACAATTCTCACCAATTAGTTATTTATGAGTTCTTTTTTTTGTTATTTTAGTTATTGTAGTTATTTTGGTGCTTTGGTCTTTGTAGTGCTGTTCCTTATGCCATGATTTCTTCCACTTTCCTCTTAGTCATCCTGGTATGGGGTGACCGCTTTACCAATCACTTTTCAGGGTTTTCAGACGTCGGCTTCATTCTCCCCCATTATCATAGTTTGCTGTGATTGTCGCTCTTGTACAATTTCTTGTGAAAAGTTATTATTCTCGTGACTTCCGTATCCTTCCCCCCCGGATGACTTGTGCTTCATTAGAATGCACTCCCAGCCTCTGGATCGTTCTTTCCGGAAATACTTCATTACACAATTGAGGGCTTAGGCTTAAGGGGAAGGAAAACTATCCATCCTGTAGTTGCCATGTAAATCCCTGAGAGAGTGCAACTGTCTGTGATAGAGCGGCTGTGAGAACAAAATCGGACTTGATGTGCCTTTTCGGGCGCATTTCATATGCCTGAGAGATGGCCTCTCTCAAGCCTCCCGTTTAATTAACAGGCACGGGCCGTGGCGCTTTTGCAACGATTACCCGTAATCAGATGAGCGGGGGGCCATAAGAGCACCCACAGGACTGTGTTTCAATACGGTTGGTACATTAGCATTCACCCTCCTCCCCTCCCACCATCACCCTATCGCCGTCACACTGCAAGGTCAATTAATCGCGAGCGAGGGAACAAACGGTGCGAGAAAAAATGGGAGAAATGGGAGAAAACAGTAGATTAGCATATCCCCGAGGCGAGCCGGATGGAACGCACACCGTTTACAGCAGGTAAAAGCATCTTCTTTTCTTGTTGATTTATTTTATTTTTTTTATTTTTTACACCTGGCAAAGAGAAGCTGACAAGAGTGACTTGATGAATAATGGACAGAAGGACTGCACACCGCATTCTGTGCCACTCAGCACGGGGAACTAGTACAGCTTCGGTACACTTCTCCACCGCTTCACTAAAAAGGCCCAAACTATATAATGTTGTCAATTGGTGATCGAACGAGCAAATCTCTTGTCCCGGCAAATCTGGGAGCTTTGCTTCATCTGACCGTCGTATCGTTTAATCTGGGGCAGTTGAAGCCATTTCAAAATTGCACCGACTAAAGATGGTGCAAGTTCCATGTTCTTGTTTCAAGAACATCAAGGTCACAGCAGTACGCCACTTACTCAAATGTTCCCACAAAATCACTTACCTTCTAGGGAACTTCTTCCATGTCTCCATCACGGATAACAAATAATCATAACATCTTACCTTTGCAGGCTAGAGGATTGAATGTGCATGTGCATGTGTGTGTGTGCGTGCATGTGCATGTGCGTGTGTATATGTGTGTGTGTGCGTATGTGTGCATGTGTGTGCGTGTGTGTGTGTGTGTGTGTGTGTGTGTGTCTGTGACTGCATGCACGTGCCTGCTTCACAGTATTTTCCATGTTCATGTAATGAGAAGCTATTTTGTATGCAAGTCTGGTGTAGAGTGTCTGACGGGCAAATAGATGAGATGAAAACATACTGCTCTCTCCATCTTTATATGTGTTTTATCTAGGGGCTGGCGCTGGTGATTTCACCCCATTGGATTGTGTGTGTGTGTGTGTGCGTGTATATGCGTGTGTGTGTGTGTGCATATGCATGTGTGCGTGTGTGTGCGTGTGCGTGTGTGTGTGTGTGTGTGTGTGTGTGTGCATGTGTATATGTGTGTGTGTGTGTGTGTGTGTGTGTGTGTGTTTGTGTGTGCGTTTGCGTGTGTGTGTGTGTGTGTGTGTGTGTGTGTGTGTGTGTGTGCATATGCATGTGTGAATATGCATGTGTGTGTGTGTGTGTGTGTGTGCGTTTGCGTGTGTGGGTGCGTGTGTGTGCGTGTGTCTGGGTAATCATACAAGGTCAGTCATGAATTAGATCAGCTTTATTAGCTTCTTTTTTCTTTGAGTGTTTAAGACACATGCATATGC